>PVKA01004187.1:0-62648 GCA_004027165.1 Ctenomys sociabilis | reverse complement strand
AGAAGAACAGCTCAAGGACTCAAGGTTTCTTTCTGGAGTGATTATAGTGCTCTAAAAATTGTGATGACATTTGTACAACTGTGTGAAAACACTGAAAATCTCTCACTTATTAAGCCAACAACAAAGCAGGCTATATGCAATTCTTCAGCCTGATTGAGAATCTGTCTTTTTCTGACATTCTAAGCACCTACCACCACAATGTTTCATAATTAGATCAGAAAAGTGGTTTCTCCATTGGACAAGATAAAATACACCACCTGAAACAATGCTATATTCATAGCTGGTGGCAATTTAGTCAGAAATATTTTACATTTTTCTGTCAGTGCGTATGGTGTCACATATCTGTATTCTGGGAAGAATAGGCCAGGAGATTGCAAGTTTGAGCCTAACCTAGGCAGCTTAGCAGTTTAGCAAGATCTTGCCTCAAAACCAAAAAGTGATTAGAGTGCTCTAAAAATTGTGCTCTAAAAAGTAAAAAAATGGGCAAGGGATGTAGCTCAGTACAGAGACCTGGGTTCAATCCCTAATGTTAAAAGTAGAATAAAATTTCCCAAAAGATCAGTGATAAATTTCAAAAGTCTTGGTGCCAGGGATATAGCTCAGTGCCATAAGTACCTGCATGGTAAGTGCAAGGTCCTAAGTTTGATCCCTGGTACTACCAAAAAAATTAAATTAAATTAAAATTTTTTTTCAAAAGTCTAAAACGTCTATATCTTATTTCCAAGAGGTTTCTATTACATATGTAAAAACTGGATATGTTACATGAAATTGCTTATAATATTTACTGAAAAAGCACGCTATGGGCGGGCTAAAGAGCTTACCAGATTAAAGTGCCTGCAAGCAGGCACAAGGCCCGGGACCACCGTGCTGCCGCCCCCCCCCCCTCCGCCAGCTTGCTTAGATGGTGATTGAGACTGGGTGTGGTGACGCACGCCTGCAATCTCAGCTCTTGGGCGCCTGTGAACAGGTAGATTATTACACATCCGATCTAGTAGTGAGACCCTGAACACCCTGTAGACCCTTCCCTAAAATATATATTTGAAAAAGCAAGCTGCAATATGTGCAGTTATGAAGACCTATCTCTTTATATGCAAAAGCCCTACAATGAAGTAAGCAAATGATAGTAGTAGTTCTTTAAAGGTGTCACAGTCCTAAATAATATTTTAAAGTTTTCAATGAAGTTCTCATTTTTTTTTTTTTTTTTTTTTTTTACAGAGAGAAGTGTTTTGATAAAAATATTAGGAAGAAGCTTCTCCTATGTCATGGGTCCTAAGCCAGAAATATCTTTAAATTGATTCATTCCATGGTGAGTTTATAACTCTAGAAAATTTTTGACCTTCTTTATTCATCTCGTAGACATGATTAGAAATAATAGTTACATCAACTCTTCGAGTGAAGTCTCCGCAAACGCTCTCAAGCTGGGCCCAGGGAGCCCTCATCTGGACATGCAGGAGAACTGCAGCCTTGAATTGAACCCATGAGCTTTGCCTGGACGACTCCAGTGAAGAAGTCTCTCCTGAAATACCTGAGTTATCATCTCTGTGTCTAGCTTACACTAGCCAAACACTGGAGGTGACGCCATCAACCATCCCACTTTGTGAAATAATGGGAAAGAAATTCTCATCAGAATGATCAAAAAATATAGAGCTAACTACTTAAGTCAAGTCCATCTGGCCCCTTTTATCTTGCTTGAAAGCAAAGACATTTCAGAATGAATTTCTTCTTCCATCAAATGTTAGTGAAAATAGTAACTGCTCATAACTCTTGGAAGACTAATCTTCTTTGCTTATAAATAAACCGTATTTCCTGATTTAATGATTTAACAATTTATCTCTAGTGTTATTGTTGCTACTGATTCTGTCTATTCAAAGTAGACCAATACTAATAACAAATAAAATGTATATGCATAGAGGATCTTACTATAATCAACCTCACTTATATTTGACCTAAGCACATTACACAATGGGTGATTAGAATACAGAGAAATGCTATAGAGTACTCATATCTGCAGAAACTACAGATACTCTGAAATACAAGGACTAAGGGGATAACTACTGATAACACTGGCCTATAAAAAATACAAGAATCATTCCAGCGAATCTTTCTTTGCTCAGCAGGAGACCTGGTCACTGTGTGATGGTGGCAGTAGAGTTGTGGGCTGAGCCCCTTCACGGAAGGAAGCATTGCACAGACATAGGAAAAAAGGACAGTTCAAGCTGCATGTGCATATATGTGAGCCAGTGCTCGGACTCAGTGGGGTCCACCCTCTGCCTTAGGAAAGGTGAGCAACCCAATGCAAGTGCACAGAGGAACGAGGCAGAAAGTTCGACAGAGGAACTAGGCTTGGACAGTTTGTCTTGGACCCTCTCTCAGAACTGGCTGTCACTCTAACAAAAACCTTAGGCAAGGAAACCAGATTCTATTGAATCAGCCAAGATTCAAAGTAATAATCCCTGAGCCCAAAAAATGGAACTGGAAATGGACAGAAAAGAACCTGGAAATATTTGCCTAAAAGGATTTAGCCTTTGTTCCACCTCCAGCCAACTCTTTAAGGATTCAGAGAGGTTTTTGGTGAAAAAATGAGTCCTACAGAAAAATCCATGGGTATATGAGGACCCAAGTGCAGGCTAGCCAGTGCCTTGATGGTTCTGGATGGTGGTACATGCCGGCCTGCTAGCCACCTTCTTTCTAGAGGCTGACTTTGTCTTTTCTTATTTTGATCTTGTGGTGGCACCCACAAGTTACCATCTTTCTCAACGTTACCAGCAAGAATATATTTCAAAGAACAGATATGACTCATTCTCTTATTATCATCCTATCATATTTTTAAATGCAACATACAAAAATATAAATTTGAAGAACATATAATTTTGTGGTGACTCTGTATTGTCAAAAAGAAAAAGAAAAAAGCAGACTGCAGATGTAGCTCAGCTACACAGTGCCTGCCTGGCAAGTGAGAGGTCACGAGTTCATTCCTGGTATCAAAAAAGAAAAAGCAAGGGCCGGCCAGATAGCTCAGTAGATTAAAGCACCTGCTTGGGCAACCACAGGGATTCAATCTGCAGTGTGCCATGCCGGCCCTGCCCCCAGGGCATGCTGCGGGAGACTGGTCATGCTGGTGTGTGCTGTGATCCCAGCGCTTGGGAGACTGAAAACAGGAGGATCACTAGGAGTTTCATCTGTGGAGTGAGACCCTGTAGGCTCTGTACTAAATACATTAAAAAAGAAGGAAAAAAATGTCATGTTCAGCATGGTGCCACACACCTGTAACTCTAGCATTTAGGAGGTTGAGGCAAGAAGATCGCTGCAAGTTCAAGGCCAGCCTGAACTGCATAGTGAAACCCTGTCACAAACACACACACACACACACACACACACACACACACACACACACGCACGCATAGCAAAAGGCCATATGTAAGATTGCTTTAAGTAACAAAGTTCCCTAGATTCAATCTGAAGATCTTGTAATTCAATACATGATCACCTGTTTGTTCAGTCACACCACTGCAGTTCACTCAAACACACACACACACACACATAGAAGCAAATATACTCATAGGCTACTGATCACACAAGTAACCTTTGCAGCAGCGTTGGTCAACATATTAATAGTCTTCAATTACTTCATAATAAAACTGTTAATAGAAACAAGACTGTATAAGTGTGTATCCCATAATCTGATTGATCAGCATTTTGGGGGATACCAGGACTCAAACTCAGGACCTTGTGCTTGCCAGGCAGGTGCTGTGCCACTGAGTTACATCCTCTTTGTTGAAATCCTTAGACCAAAATGAAAGCCTAAGATTTGTAAAGCAAAGGTTGTGTTTCTGATTTTTGAAATAAAATTGCTTAATTTCATACCCAAAGTCCTGGTTGAACATGACGTTTTACACATGATAAAACAACAAAGAAATATGAAAAGGCTGAGGTCTTACAATAAATGACAAATATTATCCACCAATAATTTGAAGTGGAAGTCTCAAACACGTTCTAAGAGTTTCTTAAATTTCTCAAAACAAAATATATATCGTGTTCCTTTGTTCAAAACTTGAGTCATTGCTATGTAGCATGTGTCACTCCAGGAAGATGAAGGAGAGAACAAATAGTTAAAGAACTGCAATATGTTGGAGGTATTTGCATGCTCCATGCATTGGACAATAACTTCTTTAGCCTTTAGATGCCACATAACATACAAAACTAAGAACTCAATGAGGGACAACATCTCACTATCCATGCTTTTACTGCACTTATCACTTAGTGTGTAGGAGGTACAAGTATATTAGTCAATAGATCTCTCTAATAAATATGATAGTACAAATTGGCCAGCGCTATGAAAGCAAGGTATATAATCTGACACTTCAAAAGAATAAAAAAAAAAGAGAGAGAACGAGAAGCCACTGCAATACATGTTGGCAGAATTGAGTACAATTAAAAAGGAGGATTCTGAAATAAAAAGTTATGAGTAAGTAAAAGTGCGGCATGCTGATTAATAGAACTATATAATTCCCTATGGCAGAACAAGTAAAGCTTAATGGTAATAAAAGCTATCAAGATAAAAATTTACTTGAACTGTAAAATGCAGTTAGTCAACTGATATGTTTATGTTATTTCAAAAAGCTATTCCAATGGCCTCTTCTTTCAAAGTGGGAAAACCACCATCTAAGCATTAATCAATATCGGCCCCAAGCCAAAGCACTTTGGGGCCTTGGGGTACATTCACTGAGGCTGTCGCATGACTATGGTAGTAGTTGGGCAATTTTTATTTCAAACAAGAGTTAGTAAGATGTCTTACCAATTCTGAGTAGGAAGCGCTCCTACTGTCCTTTCTGCTACTCTTCAAAGCCCTTGATCTATACAGCAGGACTAGCTAGATCATTCCTACATCCTCTCCCCTCCCACCCGCTCCAGTCTTTGCCCAGGAGAGAGGGGCTCCAAGGTGAGAGTGCTCAGGGGAAAAGTACTTACTTCCTTTCCTCAAGCAGAGCGATCTCCTTTTTGACCTCATGGTACTCTTCTGCTATTTGGCAGTGCTGTTTGTACACCTGCATGGATTCTGCAGAGCCGTGACAAGGTGGCAGAGGCTTCACAGACAAGAAACAGAAGCAGCAGTCAGTTTATTTCTTTGCATCAGGATGTTACCAACCATCTCACTCCACTGCTGTTCTTCAGAGGGAGATGTTTCATGTTGGAGCAGCATTGTCAGTGAACACTGGAGAGGGTCTGGTTGATTCTGTTTAATTGAAGTTGGAGACGTTGACTGACCTTCCTCCCCTCCCCCATCTCCCAGGCCCTGAGATCCACTAACATACCACGCGCTGGAAGAAAGGTGTCTCTTACAAAAATTAGATTTTTTTTTTCCAGAACCAGGGATTGAACTCAGGCCCTTGAGAAAGGTGTCTCTTGATGGCTTTGCAGTTCTCCCCAGAAATCTTTTCTTTTTCCATAATTTTTTGAAATCTCCCCAGAAATCTTCTTCTGCTTTAGAAAAGGATATTTATGGGGATATTTCAGTTATGTGTTTGAATTGCCCCCATCCTATCTAATTCAGTAGCTGGTAGTCACCATCTCCCTCTGCCTGGGGGAGTAGCCCCACAAGAAAGACTCTTCTGAGAAAAGTGCCCAACCTGGAGAAATGCAACTCGGCTGGAAATAATGTTTACCAGAATTAACAAACCTGTATTAAAAAACTAGCTCTGAATAATATGCTCATAATATGAGGCCATGAGAGTACAGATTTCTATTTCCCCTTTTATCCAATCCATAAGAGGAGGAAATAATCAGCTGGGCAAACCTCTGTGAATATCACAAAATGGTAAAAATTCTACTTATAGAATGTTTTTATTTTATTTTTCATTTTTTTCATTTTTTTGACTCAGGGTCTGGATATGTAGTTCAGGCTGATCACAAGCTCACTAAGTAACTTAGGCTGGCCTTGAACTCATCATGATCCTCCTGCCTCAGCCTCCCAAGTGCTAGGATTTTGAGCATCTGCCACCGTGCCAGGCTCAGGGATTATTTTTAAAGAACTAGCTTTGCTGGGTTTACAAATCTAGCTTCTACATTAGCAGCATGTGATTAAAATCACTATTTTTATAGGGATATGAGTTAATTGTCACTTGAGTTGTCGTTTTTCATAATCACTTTTAAATTATTTCTATGTAAAAATATGAGAAACATGAATTCATTGGTTTTTGTGGGGTTTGGTTTGGTTTGATTTGGCTTGGTTTGGTTTGGTGCTGGGAATTGAACCTAAGGCCTCATACTTGCCAGGCAGGCACTGTGCCATGTAGTATGTCCTCAACCCAAACTCATTGTCAAATAGGCTCTTCAGTCCAACCTGTTCTTCACAGTAGCCTATATATGTAAACTATATGTCTGACCAATTCCTATTCTCACCAATTTTATATTAACATTCGAGAACCATGAATCACTTATTTTCTTCCCTTATATTCTTCAAGGACACAAATTTCTTTGGGTGTCACATTTAGGGATCCTTGTCAGACATGAAAATAGAAGGGAGACTATTATTAGACAAGTGGAAGGGAAGGGGGAGAGGAGAGGAGGCAGGGGAGCCAGGGAACAGGAGCAGGACCCTGAGCACAATATGCATGGGGAAGCTTCCCCCAAAGCCGTGAACCCGGAGGTGCCTGGGAGGGGGTGGTTAAAGTGTGTCTGTACATGTACAAATCTGCCCAAATGAAACCTGTAACCTGTATAGCCAGTGGGCACAAATAAACAAAGAGAGAAAAACTCATGTGATAAGACTTTAAAGCATATTGTTTTATTGATAAATAAGGTAATCTCACTTATTTATCATGAAGCCTCAGAGTAGAGATTTCTGTAAGAAATAAAGGGGAAAGAAGGGTTAAAGAGAGGGGAGGTAAATGGGGAAAATAAAGTGAAACTAAGCTATCTCATGTACAGATACAAATTCCCTACTCTTAAGATGATCATTATGCCTATTTAAGATGTAGCAATAAGGGCTGGGGAGATGGCTCAGTGGAATAAGTGCTTCCCTGGCAAGCGCTAAGGGCCTGAGTTCAATCCCTGGTTCTGAGGAAAAAAAAAAAAAAAAAACCTTTAAGATGTAACAATAAACTTAATTATTTATAAAAAGAAAATAAAAAAAAATTGCAAATAGTTGCATGCATGTGTTGATTTGTCAAATAAACCACGTTAATATCTACAATAAATATATTTACCACAAAAGTGAGAATTTTAAAATATTTTTAAAATTCTAAGCAGATAAGAATCAACTTTATCTTTCTTTGAAATACGGTTATCACCTAATTCGCATAAGATCTAATGAGAATCATCTTGTGAAGCCCCTTTCCCTGCTGTCCCATGGGCATACTTACAGCATAAATTCAGCCGTGAGAACATTACCCCTCCTCATATACAAGTAAGTTGAGCAGTAGTGATCAGTAGCACTATAATCGACCTCATTCCTTGGGAGGAAGCTGTTGCCAAAGGAATTCAGAACTCCTGAATCCTCCAGTCTGAGTCCCAGAAGCCACCCCCCACTCACAAGTTTTCCCCTGTTATACTGGCAAATGACCAGGTGTAACAGACAGCGGAATGAAAGCAATGTACGATGGGCTTCCTCGCCAAGCTGTTACATCATCTGTGCCCTGCTGAGGTATTTAACTACTGGCAGCCTTAGACACCAGCCGCATCCTATCCTGTCTTTACAAATTCCACACACGCCACACTCCATTCAAGTGAGAGTCTCATACATAATTTGCCACTTGCAAGGGTGTGAATCACAGATGTGGCCTAGGTAGCCGTGTAACAGCCAGAAGATTCCAGAATTGTTTACAAAGGCTTTGCATGCTGAAGGGACTCTACACAAGAGCAACTACGATTAAAACAAAAATTTTAAAATCACATATGTAATTCCTTAGGTAGATTTCTTCTTTTCCTCCCCTATCCCTTATTTGCCACTTTGCAGATTTTTTTTTGATTAAGTAGGAAAATAATTTCATATTTTGTTGGCCTTCTTAACTGTGGGAAATTTGAAGCTAAGTGACACGTTGCTGTAGGTGCACAAGGAAAGAAAAGGAGTATTGTAGAGTATTTTTCCTGTCCTCATAAGCTCTTAGCAGGATGATCACATGACCTATATGTCATCATATCTTCAAGCTCTCCGACAATCAAGAAGTGGCAATTTAACAAGAACAAACAGCCAGGCATGATGGTGCACCCCTGTAATTCCAGCTACTCAGGAGGCTGAAACAGGTGGATCACAAGTTTGAGGTCATTCTGGACAATTTAGCAAGACCCTGTCTCAAGGTTAAAAAACAAAATAAAATGAAATTTTAAAGGCTGGAGTATTTCTCATAGCTCCCTGAATTTTAACTCTAGTATCACCAACAACTACCAGCCAAAATACTTAATGCTCAATGCTTCCGTAAGTTAAAAAAAATGTCAGATATTACATCAGAATCTAGCTATGAGACCCTGGCTTTGTTCAAATCTGACATATGTAATTTGAAATCATCCAGAGACTTCCAATTTTCATAAAAATAGGAAAGAGCAATTCTGATTTCTTTTTCCAGCAAGAAAAGACATTATATTACACAAGCCATCATAACATTGTAAAAGTATCTCATTAGTTGCCAAAGACTAGAGGAAGGAGAAATAGAAAAATTGTTTAATGGCTCTAGTTTCAGTGTTACAAGAGTATGATACAGTTCTGGAGAGTGGTTGGACCATGCTATAAATATATGAAACACTGCTGAACTGAAGTCACTGCTGAACTAACAAGTGACTATGGTGCTAATTCTCTAACCTTTGCTTTGCTTTTCTTTAACTGCAAGAAAACATTAATGTAAAAAATCATCTCATTAACCTTTCTACTCCCCCAGCCCATCTCTGAAGCATGATTTCCATGACCAAGACTCACTCCAGTTAGGCCTAGCCTTTCTCTTTCAAATTCCTCCCTAGGGAACTTCACCCCTCTATAATCTGAGCTATTCACTGCTAGCCACAAGTGCCCTGGGAAAATCAAACTGTCCTGTGGCCTACAGGATCTACTGTCCCTAGAAAACAGGTGACATCATTAGACATTTTTCCCAGTCCAGGAAACTCTTCAAAGAATTCATTTGAATGCAAAGAAGTCTAATCCTAAAAGGATTTCTGGTAAATAGAAGCATTAAGATGTTTAAGTTTCATAGCCAATGCAAAAGTCCAAAATGTAGGATAGTGAGTTGCATGGCTCAGTGCGGTAGAAGGCTCTCCTCTTGTGACATAACTGTGCAGGTGGATTACAATCCTCAGAGGATGATTCTCTTGCTTCTTATAACCTCTCAAAATCAGATTCAAACAAACAGTGTTTGTTGAATAAAAATTTCTGCCTAAAGAAAAGGATTTCTAAAATTTGAGCACAGAAATCAGGTTTCAGATTTTTAAATGGAGCTACCAATAGGCTTAAGTAATGTGTTGTCTGAACTACTGGCATTTGTGAATTAATCAACAGAACACTGATCTGAGACACTGTAATACCTGTTTCAAGTGAAAAATGATACAATAATTTAAAACAGTGCCCACAGTAACCAAGTTGAAAAGCTTATTTCAGTGTTATTGCTTGATTTTGACCATTTGTGTTAGAGCGATTTTCGCAGTTAAAACACCATGTGGAGGTTGGAAGTTATAAATAAATTCCTTGGATCGATGATTTCATATGAAGAGGAGAAAATTTCTTTGTTTTTTTTTCTATAATTATGCCATGTTTCCCATACTGGATATATGTACCCCACTGCTTTACTTAAAGAATGAAGTAGTGCATCCAAAGAAAAGAAATCCAAAAATAATTGACTTGAAGAGTGAATAGGTAATGACATTCTTAAGGCTGCAGAGCATAAATTCTGTGTGAGCACAGCAACGATTCTCAAATACCCTGTATCTGGTCTACTAGAGAACACAACAAGTCCTACAGAGGTTAAATGAAGATAATCTCTTCACAGAGTCTCAAGCCAATGTTGAAACACATTTTCTCAAGACACAGACTGGGGCTTAGATGAGGTCAGAGCCTAAGAGGGGCACTTCCTCTGCACCCCCTTTCCTCCATCTCCGCCTCCTCCCACAGTGGCTGGGCTGCCCAAGCCGGGAGCTTCGAAGGTTTCAAATTATTTGGCAATGTGGGGAAGCTGCTACTATCTCTGGTATCCAGCCCAGTCCTCAGGACCAATTTAACAAGATGAGGTAAGAGAAGCCACAGGGGCCTATTCCAAGAATGCCGGTTTGAGTCTCACCACAGTATCTCAGCCATCAGTGGGAAGCCAACTGCTCCCAAAGTGGATTCTGTTCTCTGGGAAGGGCCCCGTGGGAAAAGATCCAACCAAGCACCCGTAGCCAGCTTAAGGGCTCTATTTTATGCTTGGCTTCTTCAAATCAACTTTTTGGTCCCATCAACTGGTGGGACTACTAGTCCCATCAACTTTTAAAATGTACAATTTTAAATTTCCTGTCCTAGCTTCCCACACAGAAGATATATTTAGGAGCTAAACATTCTGCAGTGGTTGAGCAGACTTTGTTTTTGTTCCTTGATTCTCAGAGTTACCTATTTTGGGGGGCAGTAGAAGTGCCTGGCTTAAGTTTACATTGTATTTTAATGTCTCAAATTTAACAGGAATAGTTTATTAAAATTAAAGAGAAAAATAGTCCAGACTAATTGTGATCATTACAAATGTGTTATCTTAGAACACTAAGTATTTCTAAATATTTTACTGACATTTCCATACTACCTCTCCTGTACTCCAAGTAGCACTACTATTTGTACTATGTAACTATATTACATTGGCATAAGGTCTGCTTCATAATTTCTGTTGATGTAAACTGTAAAAAGGGAGGTAAGATAACTCAAGCATAGGTCAGACTTTTCCAACAAGACATACATATCCTAATGACCATGAACTAATTCTCATCAACAATAATAATTGAAGGTACTATTGTAAAGCTCCAGTCACTGTATGCTTTTTGTGTGCCCAACACAGGCTAAGGCAACTGTAACTTATTTTACAATGCGTGCATGGAAAAGAAACTATTAGCCCCTTTCGGTGCTTTTTCTGAACCTTTTCCAGAGTGTTGTCACACAGGTGACAAAGATCACAGTAGCAGAATTATGGAATACAGAGACTTCACTTTCCACCATATTCATTTCCCAGATACCAAGCATTATGTTGGCCTAATACTTAACAGAAGTTTCTGGGGAGGCTGCTTGGATAACAAGATATTATTGTACTCAAGCAAAGCTATGAAATTATTTGTGGAGCTGACATCAGTTTCTGGACTTATTAAACTCTGTCTGAGAAAAGGCAAGTTCAGTGTGTACCACACACACCTGTTACTGTCATCTCCAATCAGATAGGAGGACTTAGGAGAGCTTGAAGTTATTGCTCTACTTAGGTTATTTTTTAGACCACATTGTTCACAAAGTATGCTGACTTGATGAAAAAGAGAGTAGGTTCTAGTACATGTGCTTTATATGGTGTGGAAATATGAATTAGCTATTTTGATATCCTAGCTCAAAAATTCGAAGAGACTTTTGTATTATTTTACTTTACACACATAGAGATAAGTTACTTGTTTTTAATTATTTTGCCCAATTAACAATTGCACCAGAGAAGCAAATTTACATTGATTAGTTATTTGAACAAACATTGTGCTAGATCTACTCATTACTATATTTAGCTCCAAAAACAGTGTAAGATAGATAGTGTTATTTCTACTTTGCAGTTGAGATAGGTGAGAATTAAAGAGAATAAATAATGTAGCACAAGTTACAAAGATACTATGGAGATGAAACCCAAATCCAGGTCAGTATATATCAGTTCCTGTGCACCAGTCACTATAATTCCAATGAGGTTGTTTATTTATTTATTTATTTATTTGGTACTGAGGATTAAACTCCAGACCTAGTGCTTGCCAGGCAGGCACTTAAGCCATTGAGTTATCTCCCTATCTCCCTGGCTCTAGGTTGTTTATTATAGTTGACTTGATACCATGTCTTTAACCATATTTATTATTCCAATATAATTAAGATAACATAGCTTTGGGCTCATCTATAGATTGAGCCACAATTTCTAAAAAACACAATAGTCTCAAACCGTAAGATAGTATTGGTCTTGACCCAAATTTTGGAACTAAAAAAGAATTTTACCGTCTTTAATTACTTCTTTTCCAAATACAAGGAAGCTAAAATAAAGAAAAGTAATAATTTTTTTATTTATTCTTGAAGTGAACTTGGGTTGGAACTCCTTTTTTCTAACTATAAGATTTAAACAAGCTAAATTCACACACTGCCCCCAATGGGAATGGGGAATTTAGAAAGCTAGTCTTAAGAAATAAATCTGCACAAAATAAAATTAATCTTCCACCTGCCCTTGGGAGGAGACTCATGCATGACCCACATGAACATTATAAAGAGATGTTCATTTTAACACCTATGTTACTCTAAAGTCTCTTGTCCAACAATTTGCATTAATAAAGACATCAAGAAAAATGTTTGTCACTGCTATTCTTACATGAGGCTGTTTTTGGCTTTTATGAAAATAGAAGCACCATGCTCAAACATGTCCACATTCTTGGCAAAGCAACAGAAAAATCTTGGGGGTCAAATTGATGATAAAGTATCTACCAAATATTTTATAGCTGCACTTTATAAATTACTGAAGAATGTGCAATGGATACTAGAAAGTCAGAACAAATTTTACAAGGTTGTTCTAGAACTATAACATGGCAACATGGAAACCAAAACCAAAAATATCTTCACCTTTCAAAATAATTTAAGCAGCCTGTTCTGTCCACAAAATAGTGTGAAGGAAAAGAGGAGAATACCAAATTTATTTAGGCCAAATGTAAGCTCAAAATTCCCATTTGTTAAAGGGAAGCATTATGGTGAGCTTATATAATTATTGCAAGCATCAAGTGAGATAATACCCAGGAAAACATCCCTCATCTACTGAGAAGGTTTGCAGAGAGCAGACCTGGCAATAAAAACCTGGTATCATCTTTTTCCCTCAGCAAGTTAAATGGCTTCAGTAGAGGTAATCAAGAGTCAGTTCATCCTCAAACAAATGGGGCCACCCATAAGGCATTTCATTTACCTTTGTAACCCAACTTCATTCTTCCATAGTGGATTATGATAGTCAGTAAAAGATTCCATGAGCCATTATTATAATGGAAGTACATGAGATTGACTATACTATAAAGATGGTCTGCTCCATGTACTGGATTATATTTCCTTTGTATACAGAGCATTTTCATTGCTTTTAATATACCCAGCTGCCAAATGGCTCTAGTACATGTACTTTATGCTCTGAGGAAATATGAATTTGTTTTTTTGATATCATTTTCTATGTTAGCTTTCTCCTCCTGGTCCTTACTACCTTGCTGTTCTTAGTCATTTATGTCCTGGAGTGTAAACTGAAGGTTACAGGTGAAAGCTTCAGACAGAAGCAAGGCTAATCCAATGTCTTGACAGCTGATGAATGCAAGTAACACACTCAACCTGATGCTCCACTCAGTAAACAAGGATTTACTTCAATGTGTTTAGTTGCAGGGCAGGTAATGTTCTCTCTGTTCAGAGAGAAATGATGCAGTACCATATATGAAGGGGGGTGGAGGGATAATCAAAACCCCTGAGCTAGAAAATACCCTCTCAACTGTCTGCCTCATTAAAGATCAATGAAGATGAAATAGTCTTGCTGGAGTAAGATAATTAAATAGATTTAATTTCCAATATATGTCAAATAAAATTAAAGGTAAATTCAGATAGACCTAGAGATGCTTCAACAGAAAAATTATCTGGATAACTGTCCAGGGTGCTATGAGCAGCACCCTGTGCAGATGATCCACAAGCCAGGGAAAACCATTAAAGTTCCCAAAGGAAAAAAAAAAGTTTTATTCTACTATGAAAAAGGGACATTCATGATCCATAATTTGATGAGGGAACAAAAACACAAATACGCTTTCTGCCTTATCTTCAAAACATGTCTACTCCTCATTTGCATCTCATTTTCATGATAATAAATTATCTTTGAGGTAACAACACAAGAGGGACTTCCAGTGACTGGGAGGGACAATAGTATGTTACACCACCAGCAGCACTCGGACAGACCTTGTGTGAGGACAGAGGTGATGCAGGGAACAAGTGCAGAGTGAGCCTTTCAGGAGAAACAACAGGGGCTGGGCTGCACAGCCTTCTGTGCTGAAAAAAAGACTCATTGGTGGAGAAGAGAAAGAATAAGTAGATGTCAGGAATGGGGACACTTGGGTCAAAACCCTTCATGAGGGATAGAAAATCAGCTGACTCATAGCTGCAAAAGAAATTTTAGAGGATTACAAATCTGTCAGTGGGCAGCTGTGTGGTAATCGCTATAATCTTCCTGCGCCCTACACCACCTTCAGTAGCAGTGCTCTGTGGAGCAGCCTTGCAGGTAAAGGGCAGTAGCAATGCCAAGAACTGCTGTGGAAGTGAAAATAAGGGCTCCAGCTGGGCGTGGTGGCGCATGCCTGTAATCCTAGCATTCAGGAGGCTGAGGCAGGAGGATTGTTGTGAGTTCAAGACCAGCTTGAGCTACAAAGTGAGCTTAAGGCCATCCTGAACTGCATAGTGAGACCCTGTCTCAAAAAGACATTAAAAAAAAAAGAAAAGAAAATAAGGGCTCCTCCAAGAATCCAGGTCACACCCAAGTTGCTCTGTAGTGGTTTTATGAGCCACCCAGAAAAGGGACATCAGCCCTTCCAACCTGACCTAGTTGTCTCCAGGCTTTGCTTGGTACACCTGGCCTGAGATAAGAACTGAGATGAACTAAAAGGAGAACCATCTTCATTTCCACAAGGAGAGTTCATTCTTGGTTCTTCCTCAAGAGCTATTCAGCAGTAGGGCTGGATTCAATACTAGGACACCAAGCAGACCCAAATTAAGAAAACCTATTGGGTACAGGATAAAATTTGAGCCTTTCCACTATGAAACTCCAAAATGCTCCAGAATCTAAACCTCTGTGGGTGTTGACATGATATTCTACTTTTAATTTCTGTCATGGGTTGTAGTCAAAACACAGGCACACTAAAAATATTTTATATAATTCCTTGAAAATCCAGCCATGGTGGTGCAGACCTAGCCCAGCACTATGGGAGAGTGAGTCAGGAGGATCTCAAATTCAAGTCTGACTTGAGCAATTTAGTGACTTAGTGAGATCATGTCTCAGAACTCAAAAAAATGTTAAAAATTATGGGATATAACTCAGTACCAAGACCCTGGGTTCAAACCCCAATACTCCAAAGTAATTAAATACATACATACATACATACATACATGCTATGTACACAAGATACATGTGAAACATGAATGAATTTTATGTTTAAAAATCATCACCAAAAAATCAAAACCAAGATATCACATTATATATGAAAATGTTCAAAACCCATAAAAATTTTAAACACTTCTTATCCTAAGTACTTTGTGTAAGGGATGCTTAAACTATACACACCATATCAAGACCTACTAGAAACTAAAATTTGCTCATTCTTCCTAAGGGCTTTCCAAATCAGTATTTAGAAGGAAAAAAAAATGATAACCAAGTAAAACATTTATGTATAGAATTCAAGAGTTCTACTGGACATATCTAAATGTGACTACAAAATCAAGTATTCATTTAAATGTGTGACCTAAGGCCAATGGCCTGGTAGTTTAGACAGAACCTCTTTGTAGAGCTATCTTTGCTTAAAGTCACCATTTATTACCTAGAGAAAGTTAATGTCATAAATTAGCTTCTTTCAAATAAAAAAAAAAAATCTCTGATATGTTCAAATAGGTTATCTTTTGGCAGATCATTCAGCCAGATTCCTTATAAAAAGAAAATATGTTTCTCATAGGTCAAAACAATAGCTTTCAGCCATAAGGAGAAATGTGAGTCTTTAGCAGGAAAGTGGATGCACCTAGAAAACATTATGTTAGAAAACATAAGCCAGACACATAAGCCTACACACTACATGATTTCTCTTATCTGAGAAGCCCAAGGTATTCATACTGAAAGAGAAAAGTAAAAGATGGATCATCAGAAGTAAGAACAGATCTTTCATGAATTAGAATAGACCATGAGATGGACACTGGGAATGAGAGGAGAGAAAAAGGGAAACTAAAAATATTAAGATATGAAATGTACATATACCAACTCCCCATGATAAATGCAATCACTATGTACAGAAAGTATGTACAATTAAGAAAACAAAAATAAATGATAATTCCATGTTGTGTGAGAAAAAAATGCAACACTGAACTCTAATTCCATTAAAAATGGTCAAAAGGCAGGTAGCACGAAAGAAGTTATTCTAGTCTGGACAAACATAACAAATTTTCTCTGCAGAGTTTTTATCATTAAATCATTAACCCCAAATATAGCCAAAATTCCAATGGCCCACAGATACCCTCTGCAAGTGACAACGAGGACCACCCTCTCCCTGGTTCCTGAATGCCTAGGTCTAGAGCTGGCTAGTCCTACGGGTGTTTTGTGTACTGGTGTCATAATTAGGTAACCAGGAACATTCCATGGTAGTTTCAGGATGACTTTGGAGCTCTAAAAACACCAAGTGTTGATGGTCTGGGAGACCCATGTCCAGTTAGCCCACTTTCCTGCCCACTGTATTGTGAGACACTAACTAAACAAGGGAAAAGCAGAAAGATTTGAGAAAAATCCTTACCTGTAGTTGCTGGTCTAATTCTGGAAAGACCAAAGGAATGGAGTCCTCAGGAGTTGTATCTTCTAAAATATGAAAATAAAATGATTATTCACTAAAGAGACCTTTGTTTCATGAAAGCCTCCCTGCTGGACCAGCCTTACACCCACATAGTGAAACTACCTGTGCAAATAGGTTTTTGTCATTTTCATTACTTCATCTGGGGACAGAAAGCATGGAAAAGACAATCTTGTTCATTAGCTGCACACACAGCAGTGTGGAGAGCTTAGCTGGCTTGACCAGAATTTTTCAAAAAAAAAATTGGAATCCTCAAATGTCCAGTCTGGTAGCTCTCCAATTAAGAAGGGCTACTTGTCTTTCAATGCAGCCGCATTAGCCAAAACCAAAAAATATGATCCGCAGGAAAGTGTTTTAACAAGGTGATAATGAGGTGGCCAGTACAACCTCCACAGCCCAAAAGAACATGTTAGTGAAAAATAGAAGCATTAGTTCTTCTCTGAATGACTACAAATGTCACAGACTCTGATGATTTCATCCTCTGCTCTCACCACAAACTGCCAATAACAGGCAGCTCGCTAGGAACCCTTTCTGGGTTGCAGCAGGGAGCAGGCAGCAATCCAGCTATCTCAAGGAATAGATTGGCAACACAACTCTGGTGCTCAGCACAGCCCTGGTGCCTGCAGCCCACAACTCTGGGCCAACCTGGGCTATGAAACGCTATTTGTTTCCAATCACTACCATGGTACGTGACTCTGAGAATATAATAGAGAACACAGAAAGGGTACGTTTAAATCCAAAGCCATTTTTAATTATAATAAGCAATGAAAAATAATGGTTTCTATACTCTCACTAACATAATCATATTTATACTTATCAACTGATTTCAGTTCTTTTTTAATTAAAGGAAACAACCAACACCATGCTGTGTGAAGAAACAACAGTCGTGCTAATTTGTTATAGGTAAATTTTGGAAATAACCCAAACACCCAGCACCTGAGGAATGGATAAAGAAGATGTGGTATTTTTACACAATGGAATATTATTCAGCTTTAAATGAGGATAAATTTGAGGCTTTTATTGGTAAATGGATGTAACTAGAAACTATACTATTAAGCGAAATAAATCAGACCACATGTGCAAACATTGTATGATCTCCTTAGTGTGAAAACCTAAAAGAGAAAATAAAATCTGAAGGACACAATAGATTTTTGGAAAAGGGAATGAGTTTATTCAACAAGCAGGAATGAATGAGTAAAGAAGGACTGGAGAAGTAGTAGGGGAAGAAGATTTATCTACATATGTGAGCAGGATGTTCTGGACCACTGTACAGCAGATTTCTGCTGACTATGGAAAGGAACAGATAATTCTTAATTTATTTTGTCTCCTTTTGGCAATTCTTTGACCTCTTTCTCTCCTTAATTTCTTATATATTTCTTTAGATTTTTTCCTTTTTCTCCCAATTTTGCCTGCATATATCTGGTAATGTGGACAACGAATTCTAAGACACTATTCATTACAACAAATACTGTGAAATTCATATTATTTTGTTAAGCAAAATTCTGCATCACTTATAATTTTTCTGTTTTAATACTATTTTGTACTCTCTTTAAAACATGAAAAAAAATTTAAAAAAAGAATAGTTATGCTTTCATGTCCTTAGGGGAGTGGTTCCAGGAACCTCCAAAAATCCCAAAATGCAAGAATGCTCCATTCCCTTACATAAAATAGAGAAGTATTTGAGTGTAACTTGAGCACATCCCTCAATACACTTGAAATCATGATTGGATCAATTCTGATAGAATATAATTGTTAGGTGAGTAAATGTTCAATTGTATTATATAAGAAATGATGACATTCTATGAGAAGAAAGATTTTCAGTAATAGTGTTTGGACAGGATATCCTGTCTGCTTCTTGTACTATAGATAACCACTAAGAAGATAACAATGTAAAATGTATTAATTATTGAAAATGTCCTATTAATCAGCTTTGAAACTGTCCCATTGATATTTGTCTGTCAATAAAATAATAAATAAGTAAATACATAAATAAATAAATAAAAGAAATGATGACAATGGCTAGTGAGATAGCTCAGTGGTCTAAGCACTTGCCCGGCAAGCACAAAGACCCAGATTTGACCTCTGGGGCTGTACTGGCCCCAGAAGCCAGCGTGAGCTTGTAGGCCACCAAAGCCAGGCTTGGTGACTCACATCTGTAATCCCATTTCTGGAGAGGCTGAGACAGGAGGATTACTATGAGTCTGAGCTGTGAAGCAAGACCCTGCACCAAATAAATCAATAAATAAGAGATGATGACAAGAAAAAGATTGTATATATTTTTAAGTCAGACATCAAGCTTTTTTCAGGTGTTGAATTTGCAAGTGCAGATCTTACAAATATGGAGAGGCAACTATATTCTCTTCTACTCACTAATAGGACAAAATAAAATAGAGTACACAGGCACTCCTGGGTTCTTATGGCCTATATGTCATTTAAAACAGGAGAATATCAACAGAAAGATCATTTAAACAAGAACAGTGTTAATCTCTGCCAAACACCTTTAGGGTGTTGTCATTTAATAGCATTTGGTAGCTTTTTAATAATACCCCCATTTAAAAGTGATTTAGTGCATGATTTTTTTTAAAGCCAAGGATCAAACTTAGGGCCTTGCACTTGCTAGGCAGGTACTTATGACATGGCCCTAAAGTGGTTTAAAACAAGGGCAATTTGAACCCATTTTGTCCTTGTGTCTGTGCCGGGAAGCAGCTACCCACTGACTACTGCTGCCTCTCAGCATTTGTTTCACAGAAGTCTTAATCCCCAGGCCCCTTGAATACACACTTTCTCCTCAGATCAGAAGTGACACACTCTAGTCAATCACTGTGGCCTTTTAAATTCTTTGCAAAGCATTTATGTTGAAGTGGATGCCACTTGAACATATACTCATAAGTGAAATAAACCAGACACACATGTGTAAATATTGTATAGTCTCCTTAGTATAAGAAGCGAAAAGAAGAAATACAAATGGAAATGTACAACAACAATAAAATCAATTGAGTCCGATAAGGCAAAGTGAATGGCATATGCTGCAGGATACTAATCAGTTTTTCTTCTAGATGGTTAACAACCTAAGTTCACAGATCAAAATTGGTGAAATAGAAGAGCCACAAGGCCAGCTAACATTTTGGCCCTAGCCTTTCAAGGTCAGCGAAGACTCAGGACATAGGAGAACCTGTACTGCAACATCATGAAACTCAGGTGAGCTCCAAATTTTCTGAACAAGGACATTATGGAGCCACAGAGGAAAGAGATCAAAGTTCTATAGTGTGCCTGGGGAGAGTCACATGGAGAGAAAACTTTCTCTCAGGCTCTCACAGAGAGCAAACTGGTCAAGCATTGGCCATGACTCATCCACATTGATGACACAGACAAAGGATCTACAGAATAAGGTACAGTACTACAAGATAAACCCTGAGGGGACTTCACTGACCTCATAAGAAACAAAAAGTACATGTGTTGGTATATAGGTCTTGCTCTATCTAGGTCTTAACCATCCAGCAGAAAAGTATAAAAATGAGGTATATAACACAGGGCCATAATAATAAGTTGAGCTGTAAATGGCTATGGTTGACAACTTCTTCAGATAACTCACTATTGTGGAATGCTGGACTGTGTTGGATTGTGTTGTCGAATTCAGGCACCTAAATTAGTTGAATGACAATGGAGTGCCCATCTTTGACAGGTGTAGATAAAGGAAGGGGTATAGAAAGGAAGAAACATGATGTGCGTGTATGGACAGTACAGTTGGGATAGATAACGCTGTGCTTCTACATAATTCTATGAGAGGCAAGATTTGCACTAATGGTGGTTGGACAGGATATTATGTCGGCTTCTAGTACTATGGACAACCACTAGGAAAGTAACAAGGTAGAAAGTATTAATTATTGAATCTTTGATGTAATTCAGGTGTAAAAATTAAGATGCATAAAAAGCTACACTCTTAATTTACTGATAAGAGACATATGCTATAATAATGTCTGTAAGTATAATATCATGCATGCACCTTCTATGATACCAAAACATTATGAAAACAGTTTGCAGTGTATTAATTTATCAAATCCATCTTGTCAAGGTATCTTAAAACTGTCTCATTGATATTTGTACTTCAATAAAATAAAAAATAAATAAATAAATTTAATTTGGCTCTTTGCAAAGAGCCAAACAAAAGCACAAATACTCATTTGTAGTTTCTGACCCAGGATAAGGATAGCCTTAATTATGAAATGCACTCTCTGTCAATTTGGATTTGGGCCTCAGGTACATTTAATTTATTTCAGTACAATTTCAAAAACCTAGACATCATGACTATTTTAGTTCACTGGGTTGAAGGCCAGAAAGATTTGGCACAGGTAAATGGGAACATATTATGCCCTGGCATCCCACACCCGGTGATTAGGCCGGCAGGCACTTCCTGGAAGGAGAGACCACTCTGTTACGTACAAGTGCGGACGGGGCATTCCAGAATTCTAGAAGACACCCAGGAATGGAACTCCGTGCTTCCTGAGACTTAATCCACCTTGTCCTCCGTGAAGTCACACTCCTTCCTGCTTAATTATAAAAAGGGGTAGGAATGTATACATTTGGTTTACTATGAAAGTGTAAGTAACAAATACCGGTATGACCTAGAATTAATGAGGCTGAGGACAGAAATCTACTCATTGTTTCTAGTCACGCTATGCCAAGGAACATTATACGTGACCACAATGATTACACTGTCAACAAATGAAAATTTAAGGTTGGATCACTCAAATTAGAATAAAAACCTAATTGACATGAAAATCAACACATAGTAGAGGTTTCAAAGATAAGCAAATGGAGAGTAAGATTTTTGTTAAAGGACAGATCCAGCTGGATTAACTCGAGCAGGAAATGGCAGTGGAAATGAGAAAAGCAAAGACAGATGTAACCAGACTATCGCGTCTGGAGCGAGCCCTGCGCTTCACTGCTCAGTGCCATCTGGTTTAGCTGGCATCACTGCCTGCCAGAAATTTCAGGGCTTGTGAAGCTGCCTACAAAGTGGCACCACGTTGTTGTGTGGGATGTTTACTTTCAAATAGTGACTGCCTTCTTTGACTGGCTTTAAAAATAGGTAAATATTCTAAAAGCAGAATGATGAATCACATGATTGTGCCAAAGGGAAAGAAGGAAAATGACTCAGGCAGACTAGTAGCACAGCTGTCCCACAAACATTTGGCCAAATTGTTGTAAAACATTTTGACAGTGATATTGGATCAGAGCTCCTGAGAGCAGTTAAGTTTGTTTTGACAATTCCAGAAACACAGAGTATACTGTACAGTAGCCATACCCAGAGCACCACTCCTCAGTATATTTATCTTTGAGAGAGAGAGAGAGAGAGAGAGAGAGAGAGAGAAGCTAGCTGTGTTTATAATAGGCCAAAATCACAGTGCATGTATATGCTTTATTAACATTTGTCTACCAAATACTGAGTTCCTAGTGCAAACCAGGGATGGAGACTGCTAAGCTGGCAATCACTCTATCATACTGCTAATGCACTGAGGAAGCAATTTTCAAACTTCTTTTTCAAAATGGTACTGTGAGCTTGCTTAATGGACCAAGCTCTATATATATATATATATATCCTAAGGATTTTCTTAAATGATAAAATATAAAGGAAAGAATACGAAGGATTTTTTCAATAGCAGATGTTCACTGTGTTTTTGGTGAACTAAGTCCTTAAGATAGCACTTTCCTGTTGGTGTCCCAGCCATTAAGACATACCATAGTACGTGTTATGAAGGGGTGGTCTCACCCTCTATCAAGCAGCTGTTGGGCTTCTTGCATGGTTGTTCTGTTTTCAGGTTCCCTTAAACTGTCTCCTCTGTGTTTCTCCATCAATAAATGGGGCACATTGACTCTGTAATCCAAACCTTCACTATTTTCTAACAATCAATTATGCAGTTACAAGAGAAAGCTGAAGCTTAGAGGATATAAGCAATCATTTGGCCAAGTCCCCCCAAAAGTAAGCTAAGTACAGGAGCCCCAACAGGGAAAAGAGACACTAAAGACTTTGGAACTGGTGACCACATATGACTAATGGGTGTTTCCCATCCCTAATTCTTTCTACCATGCCCCTGTGCTCTTCTTCCACTCTTGCTATGGATTACCAGATTTGTACTTCCTGAACCAGTGTATATTTTTCCAAAATATTGGGAGTCATACTTTAGACTCCAGCATCCAACTTTTTTAAATCTTTATTTATTTATTTGGTACAGGGTTTCACTATGCAACTCTGACTTGTGATCCTCCTGTCTCAGCCTCCCCAGTACTAGGATTACAGACATGAGCCGCAGTGCCTTTTTTTTTTTTTTTTTGGTAGCTAGTATGGCTTGCAGAACCGAGGATCAAACCTGTGTCCTTGAGCTTGCCAGGCTACCTCCCAAGCCCTCCAGCACCCAAATTTTATTTAACTGGTGAAGATGAATCCAAATTAGTTTCCATATATTATTACTACCTCTTTATGACAGAAAGTATATTTAATAACAAAATTGTAAGAATCTGAGGATAAAATAGTACCCATTACATTGAATAACTTGAACTTTGTGGACAAAAGCAAACATATTCCAAAATGACTTGACTGTAGCTATAACCTGGCCTCTTTTTGCATGAGAGAGATGAAAATTTCATCGAAGCCAGTCTAGGTCTGGCTGCTCAGAACCACTGTTCTGAACAATATCTTGAGTGGGTAATATCTTGATTAGACTTTGGAACCATTTATCTCATAGGATTAACTGTGGAGAAAGTGGAGGCTGGTAAGTCATAAATCCTTACTAGAAAGAGCTTAAGTTCCTACACAGAGGAAGGTTCCTCAGGCCTTAGGAAAGTGAAAAGTCACACTCAGAAGACATTCCCAGCAGAGCAATCCAAAAGCCACCAACTGGATTCTCTGGAATGGAAACAGCATAACAAAGTAAATGAATGAGATGCTAGAAAAAATTAATTCAGAAATAATTTCTCAGATCACTACAGAGAAGACGGTCATAATGGAAGACATGTTTAGGGACCCTAAAGCAGACACAGATTAAAAGAAAACAGATAAAGTATATTAAGAAAATAATGGTAACCATGAATGTGGAACATAGGAAAGAAATGGAATCCATGAAGCAGATTTAAGTAGATATCCAGTAGATTAAGGCTGACAACATAGCTCAATGACACAAGTGCCCACCCAGCAAGTGCAAGGTCCTGAGTTCAATTCGTGGTACCAAAAGACAAAAAAAGGTGAATAAATCCAGGAGATTAAAAATACCATTGAGGGCCAGCCAGATAGTGCAGCAGATTAAAGCTCCTGCTTAGGCAGAGTGCAGCAGCTGGGGTTCGATCCCCAGTGTGCTGTGCCAGCTTCCCCCTGGGACACACTGAGACTGTGATTGAGACTGGTCTTGGTGGTGCAGGACTGTAGTCCCAGCACTTAGGAGGATCACTACGAGTCTGCTCTATGTAGTGAGACCCTGTAGATCCTATACTAAATATAAAAATAATAATATTAATCATTATTATAATTATAATAATTTTAAAAATACCATTGAAAGTATATGCAGCAGAATGAGCCAATGTGAGGACTGAATCTCAGATACAGAAGACACAGTTGTTAGCAACTGTGAAAAGAAAGATTTCTAGAAAATACCAAGGGACCATGAGAAGGCTTTCCCAAGTCCACTCTGCTCCTAAAAGGAACACAGGAAGCAGCCCTACCCTGGATCCTCTGACTGCACTCTATCTCCTGCAGTAGAGCAGACTTGTGTGGGTGACCTATGTGGTCACACAGAGCCCTCCACTCTGACAGGCCCATGCTTGCTTTAATGCTCAACTATAGCGTCACACTTTCTTAATAATTGCTGAACAGGGAGCTATGTGTTTTCATGTTGTGCTATACAGTACATCATAAAATATAGAGCTGTTCCTCCCCACATGAGGACCCTGGCTTGTGGTGCCAAGGACGCGGCCTTGCAAGGCACAGAGAACAAACTACCACAAGCAAGCGTGGCAGGCCTGTTAGCACTGAGGCTCTCACAAAAACTTTCCTGGGAACTATTTGCCCATAAAAGCTCCTAACCACGAACTACACAGCCAATGTGTATAACTCGCACTAGAAAGGCATGCAAATTTTAAGTTGGGTACTTTTCAACTGGGGGATATGTGTAATTGGTGTAATGACTTTGAGAACTAATTTTCTGGGGCAGGGGAGATGGCTCAGTAGAACAAGCACTTCCCTGACAAACACAAGGGCCTGAGTTCAATCCCCAGTTCCACCAAAAAGATAAAAAAGAAAATCAACTAATTTTCTCCTCTGCAAAATGGGCAGATGATTTAACCTGCCTTAGAAACTTATCATTTTTAATGGAAGACACATGTTGATCACCTAGTTAAAATTCTGGCACCTAGGAAATAATCAATAATAACAATGTGTTTAGTATAATTGAGTCTCTTTTCTCTATCTTTCCACCATACACCAACCAAAGGTAATGTGGAGATGAGGTAGGAGTGTGTGTGTGTGTGTGTGTGTGTGTGTGTGTGTGCGTGTGTGTAAACCGCAGGTCAGAGCCACTGACCCTTTCTATTTCTCCCCCTGACAGTTAAGGGAGATTTCTCTAATGCAGCTATAACTTCAGATGTTATGGACTTCTCCTCTCCTTGTTTGCATCTAAAATTAAGAAAGGTTCCCCCTTTCTTTTCTTTTTCTTTAAAAAGAATTTATTTATTCATTTATTTGATACTGGGTCTTACTGCTCCCTTCAGACTCATAATGAGTGTCACTTTTAAATAATACAGCCTCCCCAGTGATAGGTTTATAAGGGTGTGCCATCACACCTGGTTTCAGTGGCCAGCTGTACTGGGGTCCCTTCCCAGGTATCTCCCTAGCCCCCCCCCTTATTTTTCTATTAATCTAAACACTTTCAACATAAAATATTGTAAAAAGTTTAACTTACCTAAAAGTGGTCTGAGTAGTTTCACTTTAAACCTAAGTTGACATTAATATGTTATTCTTAGAAATAAAATGCAATAGAAGGCTGCCAACAAAATTTCTAGATACTTAGGTTCTCCATCACCTCCTATAACCACTGGGAAGCTCTTTGGTACCAACTAACACCTCCTTTTCTCTTATAGGAATGTGCCTTTGGTTGTGTAATGAAAATATCCCAAAGGCCTGGCTTTAGAATGTTCCTGCTAATTGAAGCCAGGTTACCTGTAGCCAAATTTCTACATTTTTTAAAATGGCTATGAAGTCACTGTCCTTCACAGTTGTGGCCAGTATTGAGAATCTGACACAAATTAAAGCACTTAGACACTTAGTAAACTTCCACTTCATTTCTGGCCTGTGTTCACAATCTTAACCAATAGATGTGAATTAGTAAACTCATAGTTTCTCAAAGAATCTTCACGGACAGTAACGGACCCCTAGTGGTCATAGGTACCTATCCTAACTATTTGAGGATTAACTTTCTAGTGCAGTTCTCAGTTCTGTGCTCCCTAAAGGGTAGAGACAGATCCCTACCTCTCACCTTACCCTTCACTTGGACATAAAGTTAAGGTAAGCCTAATGACTGCCCTAGCCCCTGCTTCCTTGACCCCATTCTTATCCAAGTTGCCTGCTGTCTAAAATTCTAGTAGGAACTTAGCTTTCAATTTCCAATGGCATGGAAACACAAAACAACACAACAAACACAGAGCAGGATAAAAGGGTAAGCCTTGATATGTGTTTAAAGTTAAGATGTAGGTGAGGTTTTCCAGAGTTTGGAAAGAACAAGGAATAAGAATCTGGATAGAAGGAAATCCAAAAAACATCTGGGCCTTGAGGAGAGAGGGACAAATATTAAAATGGTAAGAAAAGCTCAAGGGGAGAAGATGGCAAGAGATGCTTAAGTTGCATCATAAATTTGCAGAGAGCCAGTTTTGTGCACATGCTGAAAAAAGTCATTCATACCATACCAAGCTTTTTAAATAAGATTAAAAGCTGATTATTTCAGCTACTCCATAAAATTCCCACTGCCATACAAAATACCTTGATATGTGCAGAGAAAACTGTATTATTTAGAAGTGACACCAATACAGTAGGTACTAACTTTGTTCAAATTAAATGCCCTGTGATTAATTTGTGTCAGATATAGAAAATGTGAGTAGCTTGGAAGAATTTTTAAAATGTTAACAACTACCAACGTGGGCTGATTATAGAACCCTGTACAGATGGTCAGTATAACTTTCTCTACAGGAAGAAGGAAGGAAGGAAGGAAGGAAAGAAGGAAGGGAGGGAGGGAGGGAGGGAAATGAGGGAGGGAAGAGGAGTCTAAACTTAAATGAGAGTGTCCCAGATTTTAACATAGCTGAAGATAAGAATTTTAGGTCAAATAATTAACATTAAATCCTCATGTACATCCAACACTAAATTCTCTTTAATTGGAGAAAGGTTGGTGATTCTGTAGTAACCCATTAAGTGGGGCTGATATTCCTCTTCTGTGCATATTTGCATAGGAATAGGAAGTTACCTCTGCAGTTTCTCCAGAAGTAAGTTAACTTGTTTGAAATTCCTAGTTTGGAAGTAACAAGAGCATTAATGTATTAAAGCAGCACCTCTGCCTCCAGGAACTGTGCATACCTAGGTACCACTGAATGAAGTGTTGTCATGATGAGCTAAAAATGATGATTCTATCTTAACTGACCATATTTTTCCTATAAAATTTGCTTCCTTTAAGCCCCTAGAAATTCTTAGTTTTGTGGCTCATTTTGCTACCATTGTATAATGTCTACCCACACAGTCTAATCTGTCATCAAGTTCTTTCAACTTCCCTTTCAAAATTTGCTTTAGGGCCAGGGAGACAGCTTGGCAATCTAAGTGCCTGACTGGCAAGCTAAATAGCTTGATCCCCAGTACCACTGGAGTGCAGACCCCATGCCAAACCGGTCCCTGAAACTCAGTACAGTTGCACACACCTATAGTCCCAGCACTAGGGAGCTGTGTAGTGAGACCCTGTACTAAATAAATAAATAAATAATTTAAAAAAATTAAAAATAACAAAATGTGCCGTAAATTCAGCCATCTCATTTCATTGCTAAATCCAGGTTCTTCTCACTTTGTCTCTATACTAGGTAAATAGCCTTTCCATTCCTTTATCTGCATACATTCAGGATTATCCCACAAGACTTGTACTGCTTACATCAAATTGCTCTCTTGCTTACAGACTTTGGAAGCTGTCTTGCTTCTCACCAAGCATAAACTCTTTTCCTAAACTTCTAAGATGAGCTCAGTAACTCTAGTGTCCTGCTGTCTGTACAGATGGTCACTATAAGTCTCCAGCACAACGAACGGCTCCAGGCAGGATATCTTTCCACAGTTCAGAGTTTTTCTTTTCCAATTAGCTGAAGTTTTAGTATTTTCTCAATACAACATGTTCTTCCTGACTCTGAGATTTTTCTATTCCTTGTATTGAGGGGGAAAGTGGTTAAAAAATAGGTACTGTACTTTACAAAAATTGTACCTAGAAATGATGCCTTTCTCTAGCCTACCTCTTGAATCCAAGTTGGATTATCACCTCTTCCAAGAAGCTGTAAACACCTGCTCTGGGTGAGACAGCCTTTTCTCCAAATTTCATTGCCTTATAAAGTCTGTAGGAGAATTATTCTGTACCTCTCTTTTGTACATCTCATCTCCTTGGGCAGGATGTCGGAAACAGTAGAGCTTATAAAAGGCCAGCTAATGATCAGAGGAGAAGCAAGGCACTCAGTCTGCTGACTGAATAATAAGTTCTTAAAGAACCACATATCAGTTGCACTGAGAAAGCTACACTCACAAATAGAAGTGGGAGATGTATGTGGAGCACACAAGTGTGTGGTGCACACATTTGCCTTTACACGCTGTACTCGTTTATCATAATCACAAGGACAAGGGAAGTACTTAATTTGAGTCAAATGATTTGCTAAATGCTTCTTCCATGATGTATGCCATGCTTGCCACAACTCCATGAGCTACTCCTACACACATTTTATGGGAACTGAATTCCAGCAAGGTGGAATGACCTAAATGAAGACCCATGTAACTGATGGTGAAGAAGAATCTGTACATCATGACCCCGTTCCAAAGGTCAGCCCTTAACTTCTATACCAAATCACCATCCCCATTCCGAAAAAAAAAAAAAAGATGAAAGTGATTTCCAAATCACCTCAAGGTTATATTTAATAGAAAGACACACACACAGAGAGAGAGTGAGAGAGAGAGAGAGAGAGAGAGAGAGAGAGAGAGAGAGAGAGAGAGAATGGCATATGAATGGAGGGAATAATCACTAATTTAGGCACAAGAAATGAGCACGTTAACATTTACAAGCAAAACTATCCCCTTTTTCTCTTGGACTGTGCTTATTCATTAACAATAAATTCAATAATATGGAATTACTCCCCTACAAATCTAACTTAGTTTCTCATTTACTGTGCGAGCCTGGGATGTTTTGCCCCTCAGTGTGCTGCCTGCTGTCTGCATGCACTGGAATTCAAAAGGCATGCGCAGCTTGCATGACTGCAAATGCTGTCCTCTATGCACTCCATATGCTTGCTGTTCAAGAATTCAGAGGGAGTGTCCCCGGATATGTGCAAAGCATCTTTTTGCATTCTCACAATGTTATGTACATGGAAAAGAATAGGGTTCTGTGCCCGGGCTAATCTTTGAAATCTTATATTTGGGCTATGCTTATGCACAGTTGGGAGTTCCTTCTTCTTTCATAAGGAAGCAATGACCCTCCTTGATATACAGATAAGAATACACACAACAGGGACCTTTCAACATGTGTTTTTGATGAATGCTCTTGGATGATTACTTTAATCGGGCCGGAGACACTGAGTCCTAGCTCCTGCTTTAGATTCTTTAGATAAATGTTTTTTCCAGAGATATGAAGACGGATCATAAGATTAAAGCATTTCACTTTGGTAGATTCTTCATATATCATCACCAGCACCTTTCTGTGCAGCTAGATGGTAGGAATTACTTAACATAAATTATGGCCACTTTTTAAAGCTACCTATTAGAAACATGCATTTCAAAAGTGGGCATTCTTGAGGTATTTGAAAGGGAAAAGAAAAAGCTGCAACAAACTTCACTGATAAAAAATACATAAAAACTCCATTCAGAAATCAAGACAGTTCATGGGTGATAGCAAATGAATTACAAGTTGTACTTCGAGGAAGAGTCATTCATGCAGCCTAAAATCTGGATTCTCCTCTTGATGGCTTTTTTTTTCTGATACAAGGCATTTATTTGTATAGTCTAACATTAATGAAGTAAAAATAATAATAAATAAAATTAAAGGGCTGGCCAGGTAGCTCAGCAGACTCAAGCACCTGCTTAGGCAGAGTGCAGCAGCTGGGGTTGGATCCCCAGCCTGCTGTGCCAGCCCCACCCCCAGGGCGCAATGAGAAGATGATTGAGACTGGGCATGGTGGTGTACTCCTGTAATCCTAGCGCTTGGGAAGCTGAAAACAGGAGAATCACTATGAGTCTGATCTATGTAGTGAGACCCTGTACCAAACAGATTAATAATAATAATTATTATAATAATTATTATTATTATAAAAAATAGAGGCCAAGGAGATGGCTCAGTGGAATAAGTGCTTCCCTGGCAAGCATAAGGGCCTGAGTTCAATTCCCGGTTCTGCCAATAATAGTAATAATAATAATAATAATAACAATAATAATAATAAAATAAATGAAGTAGTAATGTTGCTTAGGATGAACAAACTTTGTATACTAAAGTTATTTTTGTAAGGCTGTTCATTATAATGGGGCTTGTTCTGCTCATACAGGATATGAGCTGCAGAAAGGAAAGCACTCATCTCCTTTCTTCTTGCATTGCAGGCGTGTGTGTGTGTGTGTGTGTGTGTGTGTGTGTGTGTGTGTGAGTGTGATGAGAGATAGCTACTTGAGCACTGACAATAAATCAGGGATTCATAAAACCACTGAAGGGCTGGGAAGATAGCTCCATGATACTGCATAGCATGCCAGGCCCTGAATTCTGGGAATGCCGTGCCAGCCCCAAAACCAGGCATCATCGTGCATAGCTGTAATCCCAGCAGTGGGGAGGCTCAGATAACAGGATCACTACAAGTATAGGATGTGTAGTAAGACCCTGTACAAGATAAATAAATAAATACATTTTTAAAAAATTATATTAAAAAACTTATTGAAAACTTGAATAGCTTTTCTCTTTCCATTTAAGGAAGTGGCATGGCATAATCTGAAGGACTTTAAATTTCCAAGTCTGAGTTTAGGTCATAACTCATTACTTAACAATGTAGCCTTTCAGCCTTGATCTTTGCCTCCATAAATAGGGAATTCTCATGCTTATGCCCACAAATAATATAAGTAAACTCCTACAATGAAAGAGAAGAACAATTAATGACAGCTGTCATTTCTATGTGAGGATGAATAGATTTATCTGGTGGATGAGCTCCTCTCGTTATTGCTTTATACAATGACCCCCCAAATGATCCCGTGACATAGTACAAAAGCAGCTCACAGGGAAAGTGGTGAGTAAATAGATCATGGAGGGTCAGAGTTTATCTCTTCCTACACTTAACCACACCTCCTCGGGGGATCTACCACCTAGAAACCTCCAGGGTAGGGGTGTTGCCTATAATCTCCTAGTGTAGTAACTCCAAGCCTGTATTAGCTGTGTCACATCAGAGGCTACAGAGGTCAACTCCTTACTTCATATTATTTTGAGATGATTCTGCTCATTTTTAATCATTAATTTTTAAAGCCTCACTCCAACATGGGCACTGAAGAAAAGAAGAGAGGGAAAGGAATAGCGAGAGAGGGAGGGAGAAGGGAGAGAGAGAAAGAGAGAGAGAGAATCAGTCCTTAAAGAACTGAGGTGGTTTAAATGGTAATATTATTTGAGCATGTGATTTTAACAGATGGCATTTAACTAAGAGCCATAGCAGAGGCCAGGGAAGGAAGCCAAGCCTTGCTTTCCTCACCACCGTGACCTCTCACCACAACAGGGCCCTTGTTCAGAGGTGGTGCAACCTGATATGTATGTTAAGAGGTCACTGAGGGGAGCCATGACAGAATGCTCTAACAATGGCAGCCTCACCTCAGACCCTACTATTTGCAGAGGCCCCGCCTCACCTGTCCCATTCATCACTCCTGCTGAAGGGTGTTTATTTAGCCGGAAGTGGGGAAGCATCCCTGAGGAATGAGCAGCTTGAATTTAGGCTTCAACAAATGCTGCTGAAACCAGGATAAGATGTTTGGGTCTTACCTAACCTCCTGCTAATTTGTAATGAACATTTCCTCATGAGGTTTTTAACATTAGTAACATGTTTTGCTGTCCTTAGAAATTGTTATAGGTCTGTGAATCTCCTTCTAAAAGAAAGTTAAAATAGGAAAGCAAAAAGAAGAAATGAAGTGAAACAGCCAACTCGAGATGAGGGGAGATGAGGATCCCAGCCCTCAGGAGGCTGAGACAGGAGGACTGGCAGGAGTTTGAGGCCAGCCTAGGCTGCACAATGAGTGCAAGGTCAACCTGAACCACATAGTGAGATCCTGCTTCAAAAAAATCAAAAAATTTAAAAAAAAAATTTAATGCATGATGAAATATCACATACTGAGTCATGCAATATATAATTTTTAAACATCCTCTGTGGAATTAGAGGAAATAATGGAAAAGTGAGCTTTCCAGGGTGCAGTCCTTTCCCCCAAAGCACAGTCTACCTGAGGCTTCATTGAGGCTAAAGGCGATGCGCACTGGCTTATCCGCAGGTACCTTTGCTGTGCTGATCATGTGGGCGCCTGAGGCCCGGCCTTCTCCTGGGTCTTCCAGCTACAAGGACAAGAGAAAGCCATGGTCATTGCACCCAACATCACATCTCTGAATATGTAGAAGCCTTCAGAAATTCAAAAGAAAAGTCAGTAAACCTCCTACCTCTAAAACATTCACTGAAAATATTTTCTGGCTTAGGCAAAAATTACTTTGGCAACACACACCCAGAATGAATGAGATGTGATGAAGCTCTCTGCCGACCTCATTTTTTTGGTTTCTCATCATGCTAACCTGTCAATCACAGCTTTAAAGCTTATGTATTTAATTGAAGGGAGATAAAAAAGAGACAATTTTAATAGGGCATCAAGAAGCTTCAGACTAGTCTATCATTTCATGCTTAAAAGTCTAAATTAAATCTGAATTATTGATCTGAGAGTAACAAAAAATTAATATTATGGGATCATTTAAAGAATACCAAAGACCATATTAAAATATCCTACAGTGGTATTATGAAAACCATTTGCTTTAAATGGCTGACTACTTATAAATCTAGCAAATATTTCTACCTATGACTTTACTTCTTAACAGTAAATGACAAAAGAAAAAGAAAAAACTTTAAAACATCCTATAGTTATTGCACTCTGCCTATTAAATTATCATTTAATTAATAAACTTAGAATTAATGAGAAAACATCCTACATAAGAAGGGAATGTAAAAACACTTATGGATCTTCCTGTATCATAAAAGAATGCAGCCCAAGTAATGTACATTTTAACCAAGATATTTGTTAATTCACTGTTCAATTGGGCCATGAAAAATATTATAAATATATGAAATCTTTGCTGTTTAAACACATATATTTAACTTCTTGTATTTGTCTGGCTTTTCCTACACCATCTATTCTCCTCATGTAGACAGCAAACTAAAAGACCTGAATGATATTTTAAGGGTAATGTCTCTAAAAATGGCAAAATATAAATAATCCCTCTAGCCATCTTTAGCAAGATTCTGGGAACTGCTTGTAACAAGCCATTTTCTCATACAGAGCAAGGCTTTTGACTTTTCCCATAACTTTCTTGTATCCAAAAATAATCCCCAGAACACTGGATTTTGTTTTACAATATTTACAGAACCAAAGTCAGTGCATACGCATATGAAATATATTTAGATACACATACATTTGGACATCACACCCAGTACATGGAAAGAAAACACGCTTATATTAAACTCCTAGGATGGTTTGGGAGAAAAATTAGCAATAACTTAATCACCCAGTAAGGATCCTATTGAGCTGATTCATATCAGACCACAAATACCAGTGGATCAGTAAGCCCTTCATTCTGTCACTCTAAGTTACAAAGAAGTGGTAACTTGGAACATTTGAAGAAAGTATGACATAAAATCACTGCTACTCAACTCGATTAATTTTATCATAACTATCACATGCTTCTGTGTAGTGTTTGGGGGTTTTGTTTTGTTTTGTTTTTCTGCTCAGAATGAAGCATTTTATTAGTCACCTATTTCTAAAGAGATAATGCAGACAGTCTCAAATTTAACAAAACAAAGAATCAAAACTCTCTAAAGCTACAATTAAAGACAAAAGCTCTCCTAGTAGGCATTAAACAAGCTCCAAACCACCTTATCACAACATCTAAAGATGAGAAACTCATTGCCCTTTTAGGCAAATCTCCCAGCATTTTCCTGCATCAAGAAATAAATTATGAAAGGTGAAAATTTGCTTCTATATTTTGTAAATTGCTCCCCGGTGTTGTTTCCAGCTACAAAAAGTGAAACTGGGGAGGACAGTTAGTGACATCCTGCCCCTCAGCAGGATGGAAGGACCATGTTAGACGGTGGATTCTTCATTCTGCAGGACTCAACCGCAAGGGGCCCTGAGAGCCACTTGCCCTCTCATCACACCACCTGGAAGAACCGGCTAGGCTTCCCGCTCTCTGCTGGGGGCCATAACAAAGCTGTGGTTAAGCTGCCGCGCTGTGAGCATTTAGTTCGGTTTTCACACCTGCTGCCTTACCTCACTTAGTGGAGTGTCTGCACTTGTGTAATCCAGGGCCAGCCGCTGTCTCGGCCAGTCGTTGCCTTTGTGGAGTAAAGACTCAGCGAGCAGCAGGCTGCACCTGCTGCATAACAGCCACTGACACTCTGAGGAGCCCGGACAGCTGTCGGGCTGCACACTGCTACCTGCTCTGCCCCAAACCCCAGCGTCCCCCGGGACCTCCCTGTTCCGCTTCCCTCCACAACCCTTCTCTCCTTTCCTCACCTCTCCAGCAGCCAGGATGTTGTCATGTTTCTAGAAAAAGCAAGAGCAAAAGAAAACCCTCCTCCTGTCATAGGCATTGATAAACAGCAAGTTTGGAGAGTCCAAACGTTTTAATTCATTAGTCCTGGCAAACCTAAAATACAAACAGACTTGCTTCAGAAGACAGGAATGTCTTCAGCGTGACCCAATCAGTGTCTGTGTCTATTCCAGCAAACTGGCAAAGACAGCATGACACTAGTCAGCAAAAATGTCGGCCGCTCCAATAAGCCCAGCCAGCCCCAGCCAACTTGGACAGGCTTCAGGCCAACTCTCAGATGACAGCGGTGATGATCCCTGTTAAGAACGTGAGGTTTGAGGTTGAGCCCGCGTTGGGCTTGATGACTTGATCCAGTCTATAAACGCAGCCAAACACAAAAGGAGTCGATGGTAAATAGGATCAGAGCGTAAAGATCTTTCAACCTTTTTAACAATTGCAAACTTGGATGCCACGAGTATTTAGGAAGAGTTTGACTGTGTTGTTTAAGATTAATTAAAAGTGAACAATGGCACGTGCACGCAAAGACGAGCTACGGACTGGAAAAAAAAGTCTTTGCAAAATATACATCAGATAAAAGACTGATACCTAAAATATACATACAAATCTTAACATTGAACAATAGGAAACAAACAGCTCAATCAAAAACACACAAAAGTTTCAAACAGTCAACTCATTAAAGAAGACAGACGACGAGCAAGCCTATGGAAACATGAACTTCACAGGGAATTAGGGAATTATAAAACAAAATGATGGATCACTACACACCTATTGGAATGTTCAAATTCCAAATACTGACATCGAGTGTTTGTGGGGGATAACAGAAAAGCTAGAATCACCTACTGGGAATTCAAAGTGACACAGCCCCTTCAGAAGAAAATTCAACAGCTTTACAAAACTAATCATACTCTTATTGTATGATGCAGCCACCATTCTCCATGGTATTTTTACAAATGAATTTAAAAACCTCATGTCCACATGAAAACCTGAACCCAGGTGTCTTTAACAGCTTTATATGTAATTGTCAAACACTGGAAGCAACCAAGATGACCTCCAACAGGTGAATACATATACAAATTGTAGTAACTTTGGACAATGGGTTATTATTCATGGATGAAAAGAAAGATGCTAGAAAGCCTTGGAAAACAAGACATGGAATATCTTCGGTGGACATTGCCAAGTAACAGCAGCTACTCTGTAAAGGCAATTCTCTGATTCCAACTGTGTGACACTCTAGGAAAAGTAAAATTATGGAGCAAATAAAAATCAGTGGCTACCAAGTGTTCAGAAAGACAGAAGGAAGGAATAAGTACAGTTCAGAACAGTTTTAGGCAGTGAAATTATTCCACAGGACACTGTAATGGGAGACACACGTCATTACAGAGATGTAAAACCAACGTAGAATTTATAGTCGAAGAGTGAGCCCTAGCATCATGTAGATTATTTAGTTAATAATGCATTGACTCATGAAGCAGCAATCCACCATACTGATTCAAGACATTGATAAAGGAAAAATTATGTGAGGGAGTAACGAGTAAGTGCCAACTCTGGTTTTTACTCTTTTTCCATAAACCTAAAACTGCTTTAAAAGTATTAAACAAAAGGAATTACCAGGATTCCTTGATCAAATGAATGGAGAGCTGACTTGTTATTATATACACAGCAATAAAGTTGCATGGATTTATTCTGTTAGAACAGTCTCATAACTGTATGGTTAGTTTATTTCTATACTGCAATTTAAACTCAGGACTTTAATATCTGACTAAAATTCAATCTCTCTTTTATTTTTTAATTTTGATATAGGGTTTCACTAAGTTACTGAGTTTCCCAAGCAAGGTTTGTACTTGCAATTTTTCTGTCTCAGTCTCTTGAGAGTGCTGGTGTTAGGAGTATATGCCACCATTCTCAGCTATAAATCTTCTGTATCAGCAATTTATTTATTACTGTTTTAATGCTATTTTATGATTAATCATATCAATTTATATAATCTGTTATAATTTATCAAATGAGTTTCTTATCACTATGCCATTTCCTTTTTCTTTATTTTTATTTTTATTTTTTGTATTTTACTACAGGGTCTCACTACGTACATTGGATTCATAGGGATTCTCCTGTTCTCAGTCCCCAAATGCTGGGATTGCGGGTATGCTCCACCACACCCAGTCTCAATCACCTTCTCAGCGCTCCCAAGGGTGGGTCCAGCACAGGGATCTAACCCTGGCCTCTGCGCTCCACTTAAGCAGGCTCTTTAGTTCACCGGGCTATTTGGCTGGCCTTCTACTATGTCAATTTCACCCTCCACACAGTGTTATAGAACAGTCATGATCAATGGTGTCATCCCTTTTTGACAAACTGAGGCTCAGAAAATTTAAGTGCAGGCTAAAGGACAAAAGATAATTGTAGAATAAAGGACTTAAATGAGATTCAGTTTTTAATCTTTGGTCCATGCTACTTCTACTATGAGAGAATGCACTCTGTATTAACAGTGCAACTGATATTTTTTAACTGAAGAATAAGACCAACTCTCAGCTTTTGGATAAAGGAAACAAAGCTGTAGCTTTCTGCAGTGACCCAGCATCCTGGTTTATTTGGCATCAAACATCTTTTTCATGATACCTATTCAACCCTAAGAAATCAAAGCTGCTATGATATCTTATGTTCCAACAGAGAAATAGATACCATATCTGTGCTGGCTCCCAAACTCGTCTCCCGGGTCTGCCATCAGAAAAGCTGATGATGACATTGAAATTGCCAAGGCAATCAGTGACTGGAAGTGTCTGAGTCACTGTGAATCTGACAGTTCAGAATAGAAAGACCTAGAATGAACCAGCTTCTTCCTCCTCTTCACTGACCATGAAAGCTATTGTAGGACTATCTAGAGACACGAAGGGACAGCTGTACATTAAGCACAATGAAAACATCACCTTCTATGGTGTTGTCACCAGAATTTGGCAGAGGCAGCATCTCTTTATCACAGAGAACTGCCCAGAATCATTAATGTGGTTCTGGAGACTTCTCCATGCATGGGGTGTAACACAGATGTCTGCATCCTCATATCAATCAAAGATGACATCAAGGGAGGTATGACAGATGCTACAGATGATCATTTGACAATAAGAAGAGAACACAAAGCACATTTAACAGTCTAATTGTGCTCTTTGGAGTCTGATAATACAAATTCAATGTTTTCATAATAATTATTTACCAACTCTTCTGTTCCCTGGGGAGCAATGATGTATTTCTTAACTTCTTATCCAAATATTTTCAGAAGAGCAACAAATCCAAAAACCCCAGTAAAATCCCTTCCCACAACTGAAATCCAAAATAACTGCATGCTATTTTAGAACTGTAGAAGAATCATGCTAACTCAATCCAGAAAGGGCATGGGTATGCATCAAAACACTAACAGATTAACAGTGTGTTTCTCGGTAGCACCAAAATATGTTAATTCTTTTAGTCTTTTATTCTTTTCAGCAATTGATGTTTTTATGGCACTCAGCTTTCTGTACCTGTGACACATACTTGGGATAAGTCACCTTAAAGAAAGAAAAATGCATTGTAGCTCATGGCTTCAAGGATTCCAGCCAGCAGTCCCACGGCCCTGTTGTGTTGGGCCTGTGGCAGGGCAGCGCATCAGAGTGGGGACACATGGTGGAGGAAGCTGTGACTCACGGCAACGGGGACAAAAGAGAGAGAGCAAGCAGCTAGGGGTCATCTTCCAGGGCTACTCCCCTCACCCCTGCCGAAAGACCAATTTTCCTTCACTAGGCCCATCTTCTAAAGGTACCATCAACTCCCAGTAATTTGATACAAATTTTGTGAAAACCTGGTGTTTTCCAAGCTAGTGTCTCCCAAGTTGCCTGATTACTGGGCTTAAGCCTTTTAAAATACCAATTCCCGAGCTGTGCTGTACTGACACAGTTCAATGACTGAGTATATCCAGGTTTCTGCCAATTTGAAGAGAAAAAAAAAAACAAAAAAAAAAAAAACCTTATGGCTATGCACAGCATTTAGAGAATAGTTTAAAAGACATTTTCAACAACACTTGAAAGTTACTTCTCAGGCCTGTCAATTAGCTCAGTGGATTAAAGCAACTGCTTAGGCAGATGCAGCGGCCAGGCTTCAATCCCTGCCGTGCCATGCCGGCCTCTCCTCCGGGGTGCACTGAGAAGGCGATTGAGACTGGGCATGGTGGCACACACCTGTCATCTTAGCATTTGGGAGGTTGAAAACAGGAGAATCACTATGAGTCCAATCTATGTAGTGAGTGCTATAGATCCTTACTAAAATACAAACTAATGATAATAATAACAATAACGACAACAATAATAATAAAGTTACTTCTCTATTGCCAGGTGATACATCCATTCTATAGTCTCCCACAAAGAAATATTTTATAAACATGACATAATCAACCTTTTCTTATAACTGAGAATCTGAAAACTTCCTGTAAAGGGCCAAATCATAAACACTTTGCCCTGGCTGGGCTGTTACACTCTGTTGCAATCTCTTCTTTCTACCATTGCTGCTCAAAAGCAACCAGAGATGACATGTATATGAGCAAGTGGCCTCCAAATTTATTAACAAATTAAATGCATGCATCAGTTCTTCAATACACTACTTCCAAAAACAGGCAGCAGCCAGAATTCAGCCCTGAGGCCACAACGTTGCCAACACCTGTCTCATCTTAACCCAATCTGAGCATCTCACTGCTCCACCCCCAGTGCTACATGGCATAGGCAGAGTCCTCTTCCAGGAAAACATCTTCTCTATTTTTCTGCTACATCAAGTTATCTCCCTTTCATCCCTCCCAATTTCATCCTCACACACAAAAAAACTATTTAATGTGTCAGATTTTTCTCAGCGAAGCAAAAGTTACAGTCACTTCTGAACCTGTTTTTCTGTAAAACATGGACATACAGTATGTGTTTGAAACCAACACAAGTGAATAAATATTTTTTCCATTTGGTTTATGGAACTGCACACACAGGTGATGGACTGCAAAGTGCCATCAGAACCCAGTACGCACAGTGAGCAGGTTGTGAACCACTGTTCTTTGGAGTGGCCTCTCCTCCACTCTTCACAGCAGTGTCAGAAGCATGTCAGTATTCCTAGTTTCTAAAGAAATCTCCATGATCTTTGCATGCACAAAGCTGTGGTTCCTACTCAAGCCAGCCTGTCTGGGTAGGATAGTGAAAGGCACAGAGCAAGGAGATTAGGAACTTCTTTCACTAACACAAATTCACTCAGTTCACAAAAAGATCAGCTTTTTATCATTTTTGTCCTAAAGCTCAAGAGAAGTGAGGTGTGAGAACCACTCAATGGTTTCTCCTTTGTAAGCCTTGCAGTGTCCTTACTCAGAGAAACCACAACATTCACCAGATGTGGATACTGGGAGAAAGTAAAACAGATGGCCTGAGAGCCAAATCCAGGCTGCTGTCTGCTTTTGTAAATAAAGTTTTATCAAACACATCCATAAGCACGAGTTTCCTGTTTTGTTCATAAGGCCAGAGTCAGTGTGCAGCAGTTAAGGGTCAAGCTGCCTGTGCCCCCAGCCAGGCTATATCTTTAAAACTTCCGTTAATCCATGTTCAACTAATCCTTCCTTCAATTTCTGAAGTATAAAATGAGGGATAAATATAGTATTTAACTTATAGATTGTTATGACGATTAAAAGATTTAATATTGATATGTGTAGGAATAGCAGAAAGAAAAACACTAAGATGTGATATGCATATGTATCAATTCCCACAGAGAATTGTTCATTATATATCACAAATATACTAATAAATAATTCTTTAAAATTTCTTTTATAATTAATATAATGAAAACATCTTACAGTGAAAAAATTTTAAAGAATGTTTGAAAGATAAGGGGCCAGGGAGTTGGCTCAGTAGAATAAGCACTTCCCTGGCAAGCACAAGGGCCTGAGTTCAATCTCTGGTTCCACCAAAAAAAAGTTGTTCAGGCCAGGGATATGGCTCAGTAGAATAAACGATTGCCTAGCAAGTGCTAGGGCCTGAGTTTAATCTCCAGTTCTGCCAAAAAAATAAAAATAAAATAAATGAAAAATAAGGAACACTATGTAAGTAGAAAACATTATTTCAGGGAAACAAAAATATAAGAAAACCACACTGAAAACTAGGAGAAGTTGGAGTGAAAAGATCTAAGTGTGAGTTGGCTCTACCCCCAAAACATATGCATATTTAGACAATATACTTCATACCTCCAAGGCTCATGTTTTTATTTATGTTGGAAAACATTTTCTATGAAAGTTCAGAGAAAAATAATTTAGGCTTCATGAGCCATACAATCTCTGGCATAATTACTCATCTCCTGTTCTAAGTTGGAAGTAGCCATAGACAATATACAAATGGAAGCATAAACTCCAACAAAATTTTATTTGCAAAAACAGTAAATAAATATTAATAGTTGTGGGCAAGATAAACTGTGCATTTGGCATTGAAGTTGGAATTTTATATAGTTTCCAACTGTCGCTAAGTACTATTTTCCTTTAGCCATTTTTCAATCATTTAAAAATATAAAAACCATTTTTAGCTCCAGGGCCTTACCAAAACAGATGGTAAGACAGATTTTACCTAAGGCCCACAGTTTTTAGAGCCTTGATCATTACAGAATTAGCCATCATCAAGCATATATAGGATAATTCAAGATTTGCCAAAATAGAATCATGTGTTTTAACCTTGTTTTGCATTTTTAATGTTATTTATCTAGAAATTTAAGTGGTTTTATACTATTTGAGTTTATCATTTGTAGTTGATTAAACTTGACATGTGTTCACATTCCTATAACAACTTAGATATCAGGCTCTTGGAAAGAGAATAAAATTTCCTTCAGCATTCTTCGCTGTTTCTATTTTCTTGTAAATCATGTTCACCGTATATCTCAACATGCACATGTTTTCCAAGATGTAACCTAGAAGGAATAATAGCGGCAAGTTTTTAAAATTGTTATTGCAGCACAGGCTTTCCTTTATCTTCTTATTATCCTAAGGAAAGTATGAGCCCCCTATGATCTGTCAGGGTCTCAGTGTGCACCCCCAGAAGATCGGGGCATCCCTTTCCTTAGCACAATCAGGCCGTGATATCACACAGAGCAACCTCTACCAAAACAATGATTCCTCAGGGCCATTAATCATCCAGATAGTTCTCAAAACTCCTGTTTTCTCCCAAACATTTTAAATTATTTTCTAAGCTCATTTTTATTTTTAATCCAATGCCCAAGTATATAGTAGGTTACTATGTTTTTGACATTTCCTAAAAATCTATAGTTTTCTCCTCTACTTCATGTAAAGAAAAAATATTCCTTTTAGGCAGCTACAGTTTCCTGAGTTGTACCTCCACTCTCTATTTTATATGCTCTCCCCATTGATTCCCTGTAAATCTTTAGCTAGATCCTAAATATTAATCAAATTCAGAGGTCATCATCTGAGAATCATTTGGGGAGGGAATAATAGTCCTTGAAAAGGACTATTTTCCAGTATTGACTTAATTTTGATAACAATGTTACCTAAGCAAGGATGAGTTTAACTATTTGTAGACTTCTTCATATTGGTGTAGGCAAAGACTTTATGAAGAAAACGCTAATTACACAGGAACTATCACAAAGAATCAACCACTGGGATCTAACCTGACTAAAATCTTTTGCATAGCAAGAGAAGCCACCAACAATAAATCTGTTTAAAGGAAAAGAAAGAAAGAAACCACCAACAGTGCGAAGAGACAACACGTAATGTGGGAAAAAGTGTTTGCCAGCTGTCCCTCAGATGAAGGATTGCCATCAAAACCATGTAGAATACTTAAAAAAAATCAGAACCTCAAATCTAAAGTCCCAGTCTAAAAATAGGCACCCAAAACTAATGCACACTTCTCAAATGAAGATGTACAAACTGCAAATAAATACAAGAAAAAGTGCTGAAAATCACTGGTCACTCAAAAGATGCAAACTTAAACAATGCTGATTCCCATCTCACTTCCAAAGAATGGCTATTATGAAGAAATCAATCAATAACAAATGCTGGTGAGGCCATGGGGAGAAAGGAGAGGGCCATGGTAAGGCCCCCTCCACATTTGGTGGGAGTGTGGACTGATGCAGCCACGATGGGAATGAGTGCAGACATTTCTCTAAGAACGAGGACTAACGGTCCCATTTGACCCACCTATGCCCTTTCTGGTTATCTTCCCAGAAGAATTAAAAACACCACACCACAGCAATATCTGCCCCCCCCCCCACGTGTATAGCAGCGGAGTTTGTAGTAGTCAAATCTTGGAAACAATCCAAATGCTCATCAACCAAGGAACAGATAAAGAAGATGCAAATTTCTAATACAGCGGGGTACTACTCTTCCATAAAGAAGGACAAATCTGAGGCATTCCCAGGTAAATGGATGGCCTTGAGACCGTACTGTTAGGTGGAATAAATCAGATACACCTGTGTAAAATGCCATATTGTTTCTCTGGTGTGAGAAATCAAAAGTATAAATAAGGACCAAAATGTATGCTAGCTACTGTGAAATAGGGAGCGAAACAAAGGAGGGGGATGGAGAAAGGACAAAAGGAAAAAAATTTTTAAAAAGTGAGAAAAAAAGGAAATAATGGACACAAAGCTTTTGTAAATAGAAAGAGGACAGGTTGAAGGGACAGCTGGGGAAGGGGAAATTCGAGAGAATCAAGTTATAATTTTCTATGATAAATGTGGTCATGTTGTATGTCTAAAATAAAACAACAAAATTTTATTTTAAAATATAAAAATAAATTTAAGATAAATTTTTAAAACTATAATCTAGAGCTTTTATAAAAATCAACCTTAGGGGCCGAGGAGATGGCTCAGTGGAAGAAGTACTTCCCTGGAAAGCGCAAGGGGCTGAGTTCAATCCCTGGTTCCGCCAAAAAAAAAATAAAATTTAAAAAAGTAAAAATCAACTTTACAAAGTCCTTATAAAGTCAAGTTTAAAACTGAAATACAAACAACTGACTGAACATATAATTTAACCACTGTGACACGGAGAGTGTGTGCCGAGCAAGCGGGACACTTTGCAGTTCACATTCACCATAGCCCCTGCTCCCCATGCCGAAGCTGCGTCCTGGGGGGACTCTCCCTCTCAGTCCCTCTTCCCAACTCATATGTGACTGGTGCTCACGACAGCAGTAGCCTTCCTCCCAGATGTCCCAGGTGAGACGCAACCTTAAGTAAAATAATAAATTAAATATTGGATGGTTTTTCTTCTATCGGAAACCCAAAGTATAAATAATTTAAAGGGCCATGAAAGAAGTAGGTGACAGGAAGCAGGGAGACAGATCTACAAAGGGGAAAAGGACCTAGAGAGAGAGGGACCAAGGAGGGCAGGGAGGCAAGCGAAAGGAAGCAAGAAGTGTAGCATATGAGACCCAACTCCACACAAGTAATGTAATCTTCGTGTGCTGCAAGCTATACTAATAAAACTAAAACATCTGGGAGAAAACACATTGTAAGGACGGCACTGAGCACCCGGGTCCCATAAACGTTCATCTCTTTCCCCCCTGTCCTAACCACAAAAGCATTTACCTATGAACGTATAAAACCACTTAAAACTGAAAGTCTTAAACAGCTGCGTTCTGAGTGCCTTTTAGACTTCACTTAAATGTTTCCATTTTTAGGTCATAAATTGACTGAAAATGCTAAGAAACCATGGATTTACCTGTATTTCCAAAAGCCCCAAACAACGAACTGCAGGAATCACTAAATATTATAACCCACTGTTTTTTAAGTTTATGTCTGTCCTTGACAGCCTGTAAAAAGAGCCAAACACAGGCCACACCTCCCATGTGGGGGAGGGAGGAGAAAGAATTTGGGTCTCTTTTTTTTCTTTTTTGGTAGCAGGCATTGAACTCAGGTTCTTGTACTTTTAGGTGCTTTGCCACTGAGCTATGTTCTCAGTCAAAAAATTTAGGTCTAAATGTGCCTTTCTTTCAGTTGCAGGAATTAAGAACCAAATGAATTGTAGCTTGGCTACAACAGAGCTTTTTGTTCTCATGAAAGTAGGAAAACCATGGGCATTTTAGTTTCCTAAATGGATTTATGCAGAGGCACAAATGATCTAATCAGAATCTAGCTTTCCCTATCACTTCCTCCCTATAGCTTTCTGTTGTTAGTTCTGTTCTCAAATGCAGTTTTCCCATGACGTGTCACCAGACAGACGCCTACACATATTCTACTAGTTCTACAAATTCAGTGGAGAAAGAAAGACCAATTTCCTCAATACTGAGTAAGACAGAAGCATCATCACATGCCTATAATCCAGTTCCCTAGGAGGATGAGCCATGAGGACTATAAATTTGAGGCTAGCCTGGGTAACTCAGTGACTTAGTGACATCTTAAAGTTAATTACTTAATTAGTTAAAATAATGACATAAAATAAAAATAGCTGGAGATGTAGCTCAGCCCAGGGCTCAATACCTAGTGCCAAGTGACAAAGAGGTGTTGGCCAGGCCTGAGTGCCAGAACCTTGGTTATAGACAGAACAGACAAAGTCTCTGCCATAAGTCTACCATAAAATGGGGTAGGGAAAGAATTTTTCTCCTAGGGCCAGCCAAATAGCTCAGTGGATTAAAGTGCCTGAAAGCAGGTGCGGGGGCCAGGGATTTGATCTCTGGGTCTGCCGTGCCAGCTCCGCTCCTAGGATGCACAGACAGCAATTGAGACTGGATGTGGTGGTGCGCACCTGTAATCTCAGCTCTTGGGAGGCTGTAAACAGGTGGATCCCTATGAGTCCGATCTAGTAGTGAGACCCTGAACACCGCATAGACCCTTCCCTAAAATACAAAAAAAGAAAGAAAGAAATTTTCTCCTAATTGGACAATTAATTTTGGGAAGAAAGAGAAAATGGAGACTGGCAGAAGACACTAAAAATTCCTAGGGTACTTCACATCATAAGTAGGGTAGGTCAAAGTCCGACAAAACATCATAGTTTCAAGATGGTGGTAAGAGTCGGGCGTGGTGGCGCAGGCCTGTAATCCCAGCACTTGGGAGGCTGAGGCAGGAGGATTGTTGTGAGTTCGAGACCAGCCTGAGCTACAAAGTGAGCTTAAGGCCAGCCTGAACTGCACAGTGAGACCCTGTCTCAAAAAGACAAAAAAAAAAAAAAAAAAAGATGGTGGTGAGAAATAATATATGAGCTACAGACATGATGCTAGATACTCAGCTCAGTTCTTTTTGTATGCAAGATACCCTGTTCAGATAGCCACTGCCATTCCTGTGTTATAAAGAAACAGGAATGAGAATTAGAAAGTCTTGTGATTTGTCAAAAGTTCCAGAATTCATAATGTATTATATTCAATTTGTTGCCATAAATAAAGCTCTTCATCCACACACCAAAATCCTCTTCAAGGCTGAAAGTGTCCTTTAAATAGATGCCTTTTTCTGCCACTCTAGCAGGACTCTCAAGAAGATATTTCTTTGTGAAGGAGAAATGCAAAATGTAAGGAAGTACAAAAACAGTCTACTTATGGAAACTTAATTCCAATTGATTCAAATCTGGTTGACTCACACAAAAAACTAAAACTATGCAGTATTACTTAGACAGGACTAAATATAGAATCTCTAAAAGTAGAGACATAGGACTACTAGAATAAAGTTGTTCTAGCTCCGTGAGGACACTGAGGCCAGGAAGTCTTGCTGTTGGCCTGAAGAGCAAGTGGAAGTTGAATCGTGCTGGACATTCACATTTTGAAAGGGACTTCTGGCAGCACCACCCTCTTTGTTAATGTTAATTCACACGGGAAGATGGATATTCCAACCGAATAAGCAGAATAAGACTCCAAAAGTGAAGAATGTATAGCTTTAAATGTTGAAGGAACAACAAGGAAAGTTCCTAAATCCATTGATCTTTGTTAAAGTTTAATTTACTCTCTTTTACTTCTCCACACAGAACTGGCAATCAGATCCATGAATTTTTCCTCAGAAGTGGTTGGCAACACCCAAGCAGTTACTTTTTTCATCATCCAAATACCTCTTCTATTTTATTTCCTCTCTGTTGGTGAAAATTGAGTAGCTGAGGGAAGAAGAAACTTGGCTGAAAGGAAGTTGATTTGGGATACATTTACCATGTATACATTTATGTAGTCTTCCATCTCAGGAGAAAGTATGTTGCTGTCTTATTGACATAAAAATGGCTTCAAGATTATCCCCATGGCTTCCTGACCCAACTTAATGCTATAAAACTATTGATTATCTCATGGAATTAATATGTATTAGAGACTATTCATAATTTTATAGCACTTGTCTCAAATACTATTTTATTATCTGCAGACAGGCCAGGGAGATATCTCGGCAGCATATGTGCATGCCTGGCAAGCCCAGAGTCCTTAGTTCAATCCCTGGTACAAAAAAAAAAAGTTTGGCTGTTATCTGCAGACGCCTCTAACCAGATCTACACCCCACTTTCTAGATTTCAAAAAAATGGAAGCTTAACCATTTTATATTCCCAAAACCCTACTAAGATGATAATTTTGTTGTGGTTTTGGTTTTTGTTGGTTTTCATGCATAAATCTATAAGAAGAAAGAGGGTAGGGAAAAAATAAAATATTTCACAAGCTAGAAATTAAACAGAAGAGTGGTGAGAAGTGATTTAGTAAGTAAGAAAGCATTAAATCAAATTTAAAGGGCTAGGGAGATAGCTAATCTGTCTAAGAGACTGCCTGGCAAGCATAAGGACCCAAGTTGGATCCCTGGTACCACATAGCATGCCAGTCCTGAATTCCAGGAAAGTCATGCACACCTATAATCTTAGTCCTAGGGAGGCTAAGGCAGGAGAATCACTACAAGTCTGAGCTGCATAGTGAAACCTTATACTAAATAATTAATTAATTAATCAAATTTAAAGCAGGACAAAGCAGAGACTCAATTAAAACAGATGACACCAAAAATGCCTTAAAGTTTAGCAATTGGCAACAGTATGTGACTCTGAAAGCAAAGGAAAAATTAGGAGAATTGCTTTTAATTTGCTCAGGAACCATATTCAAATGGAGATCACAGTGAGGCACTAACATGCACAAGCCATGAAGACTACAATAAATGCACTGGCATCAACAAAATGTCAAGAATGTTGGACATCTGAAGGCCAGTGAGATAGCTCAGCAGACTAAGCAACTGCTTAGGCAAGAGCAGGGACCAGGGTTCGATTCCTGGCACCACGTGCTGAGTTGGCCGCTGGCCATGCTGAGCCAGCAAACGTATCAGGGCGTGGTGACGCATGACTATAATCCCAGCAACTGTGTTAGGGCGTGGTGACGCATGACTATAATCCCAGTGCTGGGGAGGCTGGAAACAGGAGGATCACTACAAGTTTGAGATGCATAGTGAGACCTTGTACCAAATACATTGAAAACAAAAAAGAATGTTGGGCATTTGGATTCTTTGCTCTACTAACCAATGAAATCAATTTAAGGGAGGACAGATTTATTTGGTATCTGGTTTTAGAGGTTTCAGAACCTGGTCACTTTGCCCCAACAGTGTAGGGCAGAGGGGAAGCCAAACATCATGGAGTGGGAGGCCCCTGATGCAGCAAGCTACCCACCCCATGAGTGTCAGGAAGCAGAGAGTCAGAGAGGAGGGGCCAGGGACAAGATACGATCCCCACAATCATGGTCCCATGGCCCACTGCCTCCAATCATACCCACATCTTAAGTTGCTATCACCACCCCACAAAAGCATTGGATTAGGAATCCATCAATGGATTAATCAGTTTATAAAGTACAGTCCTAATGATCCAGTCATCTTCCAAAAGTATCATCTCTAAATACCACTGCCCTCGGAGCCAACCTGCCAACACACAAGCTCTGGAAGGCACATTCTATCCAAACCATGACAATCATAGAAGAGAATTTAGCGCAGTAAAAGTACTTCGAAAGAACTGACAGTTTTTTTTTAAATAAAATTAAACATCTAATATCCTGGAAATTAAACTCTTATATTTTTACTCAAGAAAACAAAAAGCAAACTCACTAAAGGAGAAATTAGGAAAATAGCACCTTTTGCAATAACATTAAAAAAAATGAAATACATAGGTATCAGTCTCACAAAAAAAATGTCTACACTGAAAATTATAGTTCTCAAAAAAAAATAAAATTATAGTTCTCTGAAAAAAGAGAGCAAACAGGATATCAGAAAATGGAAAGACATCCCACACTCTTGGGTAATAACAGCCAACATAGTGAAAATGGTCATACTCTCAAAATTATTACACACATTTAATGCAATTCCAATCAGAATACCATTAACTTAACTCACAGAATTGAAGAAAACAATCCCAAACTTCACTTGACATGAGAAGGGACCTAGAATAGCAACAACAATTTTGGGCAACGAATGCAAGCCAGGGACATCACAATCCCCGATTAGAAGTTATACTACAGAGATACTTTGATTAAAAACTGCATGGTATTGGCAAAAAACAAACAAACAGAAAACAGGCCAGAAGATCAATGGAACAGATTAAAAGATACTGAAAAAACTCTAATGAAAGCAGTCCACTTAACCTTGACAAAGGGCCAAACATATTCACTGGACAAAAAGATAGCCTCTTTAACAAATGGTACTGGAAAAACTAGCTTTCCACATGCCAAAGATTCAACTAGACTCATGTCTATTACCACGCAGTAAACTAAAGTCAAAATGGATCAAAGATCTAAATATTTAAACAGAAACACTGAACCTGCTGGAAGAGAAAGTAGGTGGAACTCTTAAAGACACAGATGCAGCAAAGACTTCATGAATAAAACCCAGATCTCATGAGAAATACTACAAAAAAATCACCAGTTGGGATCTCATCTTATTAAACTCTTTTACACAGCAAAAGAAACTGCCAATTGAGTGAAAAGACAACTCACATTGTGAGAAAAAAATGTTTTCCAGCTATTCCTCAGAAAAAGGATTGCTACAGAGAACATATAAAGAATTCAAAGGGGCCAAGGAAATAGCTCGGTATAATAAGCACCTGTCCGGCAAACACAAGGGCCTGAGTTCAATCCTCGGTTTCTCAAAAAAAAAAAAAAAAAAAAAAAAAAAAAAAAAAAAAAAAAAAAAAAAAAAAAAAAAAAAAAAAAAAAAAAAAAAAAAAAAAAAAAAAAAAAAAAAAAAAAAAAACTCAGAAAACAGAAATCACCAAATTTAAGGACCCATTCCAAAACTGGGCATCTGAGACAAATATACATTTGTTGGATGAAGATATACACATAGCAAATAAATACATGAAAAGAAGTTCAGTATCATTGGTCATTTGAGAGATGCAAATTAAAACAACACCCAGATTCCATCTCAATCCGGAAAGAAGGGCTACCCTGAAGAAATCAATCGATAACAAATGCTGGTTAAGCCAGGGGAAAAAAGGAACCCTTCTCCACTGTTGGTGGGAGTGTGGACTGGTACAACCATTATGGAAATAAGTATAGAGACTCTCCCAAAATTAGGATTGGAGGTCCCATTCAACCCAGCTCTTACCCTTCTGGATATTTTCCCAGAAACACTGAAAACATCATACCACAGCGATATATGTGCATCCATGTTTATAACAGTACAATTCGTCACAGTTAAATCTTGGAAAGAACCGAAATACCCATCAACTGAGAAATGGATAAAAAATGTGGTATTTTTACACAATGGAATATTGCTCAGCTATTAAACAGAGGATTAAACTCGAGGCTTTTATAGGTAAATGGATGCAACTTAGAGACCACACTCATAAGTGATGCAAATTAAACCCATATGTGTAATCATGTAGTCTCCTTAGCGTAAGAAACAGAAAGAATAAATACAATTTGAAAGGTAAAATAGATGTTGCAAAAGGAAAAGAAACTGCTCAAAAGGAAAGAACAATAGAAATTAAAGAAAGAAGGAAGAGAAAAATGTATGTATAGATGATAACTTGGAGCTTGAATAACTGTACCGCTGATTTCTTCTGGTCTATTGAAGAGATCAGTTAATGCTTATTTTTTCTCTCTCCTTTTTAATTTTTATAACTTTTTTGACCAATTTCATGCTAATATCTGTTAACTGGAACAACTAATTTGAGGAGAGCGATATGCAATATAACAACGATTGTTTAATTCCTATTATATTTTTATTTATTTATTTGTCTTTTTTAAAACTTATTTATTTTTTATTTTATTGAAGTACAAATATCAATGAGACAGTTTTAAGAAACCTTCACAGGACGGATTAGATAAATTCATACATTTCAAACTGTTTTCATAATGTTTTGGTATCATGCAAGGTGCATACATATTATACTTACACACATTATTATAGCAGATGTCTCTTATCAGTAAATTAAGAGAGTGTAGTTGTTTACATATCTTATTTTTTATACCTGAATTACATCAAAGATTCAATAATTAATACTTTCTACCTTGTTATTTTCCTAGTGGTTGTCCATAGTACTAGAAGCCGACATAATATCCTGTCCAACCACCATTAGTGCAGATCTTGCCTCTCATAGAATTATGTAGAAGCACCATCCCAACTGTACTGTCCACACACACATCATGATTCTTCCTTTCTATACCCCTTCCTTTGTCTACACCTGTCAAAGATGGGCACAAAATTGTCATTCAACCAATTTAGGTGACTGCACTCGACGACACAATCCAACACAGTTCAGCATTCCACAACAATAGTGAGTTATCTGAAGAAGTTGTCAACTGTAGCCATTTGCAGCTCAACTTATTATTCTGACCCCACATTGTATACTTCATTTTTATACTTTTCAGCTGGATGCTTAAGACCTAGATAGAGCAAGACTTACATACCAACACATGTACGTTTTGTTTCTGATGAGGTCAGTGAAGTCCCATCAGGGTTTATCCTGTAGTCCTGTACCTTATGCTGTAGATCCTTTGTCTGTGTCATCCATGTGGATGAGTCACAGCCAATGCTTGACCAGTTTGCTTTCTGTGAAAGTCTGAGAGAAAGTCTTCTCTCCATGTGACTTTCCCCAGACATACTATAGAACTTAGATCTCTTTCCTCTGTGGCTCCATAATTTCCTTGTTCAGAAAATTTGGGGCTCAACTGAGTTTCATGATGTTATAGTACTAATTCCTATTATATTGTTTAGTAAAATTCTATATCATTTCTGTTTTTTTACTATTTTTTATTTTCTTTAAAAAATAAAAATAAGGGGCCGGGGAGATGGCTCAGTGGAATGAGCGCTTTCCTGGCAAGCACAAGGGCCTGAGTTCAATCCCCAGCCTCACCAAATAAATAAATAAATAAATAAATAAATAAATAAATAAATAAATAAATGTTTTAAAACTGGATTAAATAGTATTTTAATATAATAGAGTACTTGAAACATCTATTGCTAAATGTTGGATGGGCCTTGAGACCATACTCTGGAGTAAAATAAATCAGATATACATATGTAAATATAACATTGTTACACTGTTATGAGAAACTGAAAGTGTCGATAAGAACCAAATTGTACAAAAGATGTGATGAAATGGGAAGAAGCTGTTGAAAAGGAAGGGGGAATGAGGGATGGGAGGGGAAAAAGAAGGAAGGGGAAAGAAGGATAAAATAGAAGCAAAGCTCAGAAACAGGAGGGGGAAAGGGGTTGAAGGGAGAAGAGCATTATAGGATGGGGAAAAAGGACAAATCAAGGCATAGTATGTACAGGTGTAAATTCCCTAGGATGAATATGATTATTGTACATAACTAAATTATACTGATAAGCTTCATTAAATTAAAAAAGATGTGTGCAAATCATTCATAGCAGAATTATGCCTTATATCCTCAAGCTGAAAACTTCCAGTTGTTCATCAATAAGAGAATAGATAAGAAAACTCTGGAATTTTTTTACAGAAGAATGACTTCATGAAAAGGAACGAACTGCTACATGTAAGACATAATGCCATGTCATCAAAATAAACAGTGAATGTTTTAATTTTTTTAATTATTACAGGAAAAGACACATTGCCGTTAATCCTCTTTAAAATACCTTCACTTTTTATTTTATTCATTTTAATGAGAAAAAAGATAAAAAAACAATGAAACAGTTTCAAAACAGGTTAGACAGTTACAATAATTAATACATTGCATATTGTTGTCTTCATAGTAGTAGTATTCACAAGACAAGATGTAGACATGATATCTTATCTAAGCAATATTAGTACAAACTTTTCTTCTCATTGAACTAAGATAAAGTAGCTGTATATCTATCCTAACTATCTCGTATATACATTTTTTTCACTACAAAATGGTCCTTTAGGAGACTAGGGAGATGGCTCAGTGGAATAAGCGCTTCCCTGGCAAGCACCAGGGCCTGAGTTCAATCCCCAGTTCTACCAAAAAACAAACAAACAAACAAAATGATCCTTTAGGGCTGGGGAGATGGCTCAGTAGAATAAGCACTTGCCTGGCAAGTGCAGGATCCTGAGTTCAATCCCCAGTACCGCAAATTTAAAAAAAAAGTCCTTTATTTATATTCCTCTTTTTTGTTTTATTTTGTCAAACATGAGTGTTCCACTATAGTTAGAGAAATTGTTTGGAGAATTCTTTAAAGGACCTTTACATACTTGAAGCCAGTCTAAAGACTGTAGGTACTTCAATTCAGCAAAATAACCCAATATAGTCCAGTAGTCCATAATAGTAGAGGGTACCGTCACTTTTTTTTTTTTTTTTTTTTTTTTTGTCTTTTTGAGACAGGGTCTCACTATGCAGTTCAGGCTGGCCTTAAGCTCACTTTGTAGCTCAGGCTGGTCTCGAACTCACAACAATTCTCCTGCCTCAGCCTCCCGAGTGCTGGGATTACAGGCATGCGCCACCACTCCCGGCTCTCTGTCACTTTTTAAAGAGACATTTTGGGCTTTATTTCTTTCTTCTTTCTTTCTTTCTTTCTTTCTTTCTTTCTTTCTTTCTTTCTTTCTTTCTTTCTTCCTTCCTTCCTTCCTCCCTTCCTTCCTTTCTTTCTTTTTTGTTTTACTATTTTGTTTTGTACAGTACTAGGAATTGAATTCAGAGCCTCATGTTTGCCAGGCAGGCTCTGCACTACTGAGCTACATCTCCAGCCTTTTACCTTCACTTTGAACATACTTATCCCAATATTCTAATTACTTTCTGAAGCCATTCTATAAGTCCTTTTATGTATCTTTATGAGGTGTGATCAAAACTAATTTAAATGCTGCTGTTGAGTGCCATCCAATAGAAAAACAGGCTCATAAAACATCACAATGTGTCCTCACCCACCTATTCACTGAATGACTTTTGTTGCTTCCCCCAAATCATAAAGAACACGAAAGGTAAATAGTTTGAATGAACTTAAGAAATCAGTGCATCTGGAACAGCACAATTAGAGACAGTCAGAAAGAGGACTCATAGAACTGCTTCAGAAAATGGCAAGAACAATAGGATAATTATGTTTGAAGTGATATGGAGTGATTTCTAGGGGATTGATACATGGCTTTACAGTAATCATTTCTTTCTACCCTTTGTACTTATCTAGGCTACTTGCATTAGGGAAGGTAGCACTCATACCCTTAACCCTAGTGCTTTGGATCCTGGCATTGAACCATGAATCAACCCAGTGTCACACAACGTAGACTGGCCACCTCTGAAAAAGTCCTACCTATGATTGCATGAGATTGGTGGAATAGCTAGACATGAGCCACAACTCTGGATGTATAAGATTTCTATCTGTAAATTTTATATCAAAAGAAAAGGCCTAAACAAATACTGAATTCTAATTAATATTCTCTGTGCTTATTTAGGAAGAAATGGCCCGATGTCTACAGTTCCCTTGGAAATGTGCCAAAAAGTGAGATAAGTGATAATGAATAAAAAGGTTGATAAATGGGTAGGATGTGACAAAGCAAGGGAAATAAAATATTAATGTCATGGCTGGAAAGATAGCACAGAGGTCTTTGTCTGAGATCCAAAAGGCATGACTGAGGGAGATACTTTAATGAAGATGAAGACTAAGTTAACATATGCGTGCTACATGCTGAGAGCCCCTCTCATTCCCAGCCCTTTTCTATCACTTGTTATCCACAATGCTGGCAATAACATTCAAATTCCATGCAGGATATTGGAAGAGTACTCTCTGGGGAACATGACTAGCCAGGAAGGAAATACTTCTTCTTCTTACTTTATTCTTTCTTGTTCTTGTTCTTGTTCCTGTTTTTGTTCCTCCTCTTCTTCTTCTTCTTCTTCTTCTTCTTCTTCTTCTTCTTCTTCTTCTTCTTCTTCTTCTTCTTCTTCTTCTTCTTCTTCTTCTTCGAAGTCAGTCATCAGAGGTGTTTCTCAGTTTCAGTCCAGGAAACTTAGAAGAAAATGGAGTACATCTTCAGTTGTTCAAAGTGTGGAGTTCCACAATGAACAAACTGTCACTCAGATTCCAGGTCTGTCCCTCAAATTTTTTAAATTCTGTATTCTTTTTTTAAAAACTGGAGCAATCCAGGAGAGAGAAAGCCTGGAACACACACACACACACACACACACACACACACACACACACACACAGCAGATCCACCAACAGAGCAAGTAAAATGATCTTTCAGGATGGCAGTGAGAGCAAAATGTGCTAGAAAGAAAAGGTAGTCAGTCCCCAGTTAGAAGACTATAGGAATGGTGCTGTTATGAAGAGAAAATAGTTAGACTACTTGATTGGCACTGCTTCAAGAGGAGATTTAGACAACCGGCAAAGACATTTAGAGTTGAATTAATGATAAGTACATGGATAAGAAAGCAAAGAGAATAAAAAAAAAAAAAAAAGACTAAACCCCAGGGACAGGGCTGAAATTCTAAAACAAAATGAAAGTAATTGTAATTGGCTATTTGCCTCAGCTGTGGATATAATTCAAAAGGTTTTAATAATATAAATACTGAATATCGATCCAACTAATATTACACTATTTTTAAAAAGCTAGCATAAGTACAGCATGGAGAAGAGAGCCAAACCTTCACCCTTCCTGGCAGGAAGCCAACAGACAATGACCCAGACTGAAAAAGGCAAGACAGTCATGCAAACTCGCGTTACACGAATGAGAGGTAAAGACCAGCATGATCACCTGGGTGGTTGCCTCTAGAATATAGGAGATCAGGCTGAGGAGTGCCAAGCTCTCCTGGGAGTTTTGCTAACAAATCTTGATAAATTATTTCACCCTCTACTCTATGCACACATAAAGTGCAGATAAAAATTAAAACATTCAGAGATCCATTTGTTGACTGACTCTTTCCTAGAAGACAGTGTTTTTGGTTCAGCACTCTCCTTCATGTTCACTTCATGCCCTTTCCTCTCTACAGTAGACTCATCTAACATTTCAATCGGTTTCTTCAAACATTCCCATGTTGGCAGCTCTATCTGCCTGCACAAATCAAGACCCTCACTGGAGTCATCTTATCTCTGTGGTCATTCCCACATGTGTCCTGCCAAACCCACTGTTCATTCCTATGCTACAGCACTTAACAGCACATTTGTGGCTTCCGCTTCTTTTTGAGCTTACCACCCCACCCTCAGCATCAATGAAACTATTAAAGCAGAGACAGGTAGGTACTTAGGGACTGGTCTGTAATAGAGGGCCAACAAAATTTATGATGCTAAGTTGAATGTGGGATACAAGTGCCTGGCAGCAAAAGTACACCATGATGCCAGAGGCACAATAAGAAAAATTAAAAGACGCATTGATTTTAACAATATCTATAGTGCTGTCCTTGGATCCGAGGTAACTTTTGTTTAGGTTTCTTTTAGGGAAGAACTGGTAACCACAAAGCCACAGGTCTGACCAAATAAATTGACAGTTCGGCCCTCCAAAAGGCATGTTTGAAGAATGCATATCTTATTGTTTACTACAGATCATTCCTTTAAAAAGAAGCACAGATTCTTCTGGTCAGAGTGAGTAATTACAAATAGGAGGGAGAAAATCTGTCGGGGGAAAGGAAATGAAGAAAAGTGAGCAAAGAGAGAGGAACTTAGCCATGTGAAATGCCAAAGAAGGATGTCCAAGACAGACTATCTAAGCTTTTCTGTGATAAAATCATCCTCCCCTCTCTATGAAACACTGCATACAATCCACATTATTCACCAAGGCTTATGCATTTGTGCATGCAAGAGATGCAAAGAGACAATGAATCTGAATTCAAAGGTGGTTGTGAGGAGTGTGGTCTCTTCTATGTATGCCATTAATCCTGGATTGAGTCCCAAAGACAAGTAACGCTGAGAATTGTGGCAATCATCCAAATGAGCAGCTCCTAATAAGCTGTTGATAATAGTGGCAGTTTCTTAAAGAATTCATCGAATCAAACTTTTCCATTTGACTATCCGTTTAGATACACTCTGTTTTTGAAGGTACGATTAAAGGTTGAAAGTAACTGACATTGAGGTATGTAGTGAGAAACACCTTGGCAATTTTTCCTCTGAGTAGCAAAAATTAACATTAGTATAGACTTATAAGAAAGAAGATTCTAATTTCATAAATGGACCAAGATTTTCTGGTATCCTTTCATCTCAGTTCTACCTCTAATGAATTTTGCTATGCTGACACTGTCAACATCTCAGGGCCTCAGTTTCCTTCCCTGGAAGGGAAAAAGTTTTAATCGACACTCTCTAAACTACCATACAACTCCAAACTTTAAATTCCAGGCACTGGAGGCATCCACTGAACACAAATATAATTATTCACAGAATGCCATCCCTGACTTCAATTCAGTAAGAGTCAACTGTTGTGTAATAACCAAAAATACATTTTACAGCAATCATCAAGAAAGGAACAGAATGAAGATAATCCCTCTTCTTCCTGTTGAAGCCAGTAACCAACACAACCTCCAGTTTTACTGCCAACCTCACTTAGTCATCAAATATTCAGTACCCCAGGGAAATCCATTCACTCCCTGCTTATACTATGAAACCTGAGGACGTCCAGGAAAGTGACAAGGAAGAGGTCGTGTTTTGTGCATCTAAACACTTCAAATTAAGCCATCACATCCTAAAATAGTGAATTAGAATCATCCATCAGGACCTCTTCCTGAAGGCATGTAAATGTGCAATCCTTGTTTAGAAGTGAAGGGTCAATTACTGTGTAGATACAAAAATGACTAATAGCTAAGCCCTAATAAGACACCTGTCAATTTCCCTTTTTTTAGCTTAGCTACTTTCGATTCATAGGAGTTGTATGACACAAACAACATTTTGCTGACAGTTCTGTGTGTGCCTGAGTAGTGATAGCATTCAAACTAAAATGGGCTTTCAGATATTTCCATCCACTTAAAAATACATTTTAAGAATTACAGTATTAACCACAAATGAATGGCTGCCCAGCCTCTCAAATGAGATACAGAAATAGCATTGTTAAGTCCATCAGAGAAAGAACAGCTTCCCATCACTGCTCCAGCTCCCTGGGAATGAACAGGAGTTCCTAGAAGAGCCCATAAATAGCGACTGACATCTTCCTGGAATGGAGAAATCCTGGTGAAGGGCAGGAGAGTTTCTCCTCTTGGGATTTTAGAATCTCAGCCTTATAGTTTACATCTATATTAATTAAGAGATATTAACTAGAAGAATCGTATCAGTAGGACAGATTTCACAGGTGCTTTTGTACTGGCCATAGAATCATTGTTTAACATTATTAAACATTAAGAAACCTTACTCAGGGTGAGCATGGCCATAGTAAGAATCAAAACAGAATTTCACAAGTTGCCAAGTTAACCCAAACAATTTAATTTAAATAAGTCTATATTGTCCTTTATGGTCTGTGTTCCATAAAAAAAAAAGAAGTTATTTATATATCAGGAAGTCATTCAGAACACAATAAGGTATAGTGCTTTAAAAAGCCTTTTGGACTAACTATAGTTAATTCACACTGAGAATGGTAAAAATATTTATGTATTCAAAAATTTTAAAGAGCTCTTTCAGAGCCTAATTAGCATGCTTTTAGAATTCTCTCCCCGAATTTAGATCTTGCAATTCACAATGAACAAGAATGACATTTTCTTTCAACAAGAAAAAGTAAAGGATGATGAATCAGAATACAGATGGAATATCATTTCGTACTCCCTTTGGGTTTTTAAATGAGGTTTTTAAGCAAATTTTATCAGCCATTGATCTCAGATGTCTTTAATAATTTTCCTTATGGATATGTTAAAAACAAATATTTCCAGCACTATAAAAAAAGAACAAAAAACCTAACGATTTTTAACTAGGACTTCAAACTAGAATCAGCATTGGCATTTGAGAGGAACTGGTATATATCTGCGTATTACTGACATGGGATCTAGACAGATTCTTCTAGATCACTTATATCATCCCTCAGGTTAACATGGAGAACTCACCCGTCATTTAGATTTATGTTTATCTTCTCAAAATATTTATACTTACAAATTATCTTCACATGGCAATGCCAAAGTCCCAATGTCATTTATTTGACCTTTTTAAAAAGGGTCAGGTCTCATGTCTTGTCCAGTGACAGAGTTGGTCTATCTTGAAGTTTATCCTAGCATGCAATAGAGCTCTATAAATAAGATATAAGTAAATAAAATAAAAATCACAAACTGCATATTGTCATAGTCTACTGTTGTACATGGAACATAAGGCACCCCAAAAAGGGAACTGAGCGAATGAACATCACTGAAAAAAAATATGCAGGGAGCCATATAGCAAAATCTTGGCCTCACTTTACCACCAGTCTAATGTGTTACCCTGAGTTAGTAGCAAAATTTCTGGTTCCTGGATTATTCAACTGTTATTTTTTTTATACTTGGTAATACTCTCATAGGTTGCATGTGTACCAGCTATCGCTTTAGGAACTCTAAATGCAATAATTTATTTAATTCTCAGGGCCAGGGAGATGGCTCAGTGGAATAAACGTTTCCCTGGCAAGCGCAAGGGCCTGAGTTCAATCCCTGGTTCTGCCAAAAAATAAATACATAAATAAAACTAATAAGAGTACTTCACAATGTACATATTTTACATGTCAGCACCAAACAGAAAATGAATTTAAAAAATAATTTATTTCATTCTCATAATAGTCTTATAAGACCAGCTTCTAGGGTGGTGATGTCAAGTGTCACATACAGGGAAGTCTCGTGCTTGGTTTAATGCTCTATTACCACCATCTTAAAATTTGAACAAAAAGACCATCATTTTCATCTCACTGGAATCTGAAAACTATGTAACTAAAAATTACTATCATCTCTATTATAAAGATCGAGAAAGTAAATAAAAGATAGGTTAACTAACATTCCCCCAAGACTGCCCATTATTGGAGCCAGGTTAAAAACTCAGGCCATGACTGGGGCTGCTGCACTTAGGAGGGCCACTAGAAGCCCTTCCCTGTCAGTTCTATAATCCCAGCTGAAGTCCTTTACTAAAAAGAATGTCAGTTTCACTCTTTTCATCAATGCTTTTTATAGGTGCAGGGTTGCAGTGGATAAAGAAAAAGATGCATTCATAAAGGAGCCAAATTTGAAAAAAGAATTGCTTAGCTAAATGAAAGGTGAGAGGGTTTTAAATGGTTGTGGCAGGGGCTTAGCTATTTAAATGACAAGCTAAACAAGATACCTTTTGAGCTATTTCAGACTCTGATCCCCAAATTAGAGCTTTTAGGAGTGGGATCCAGAGCCTTACATGGGGAAGACCAAGTTAGCCAGGAATGGCAAGGCCAAAGCAGAGGCGGGACACATCAAAGAAAGCGCTCTGCACTGCCTTTTATAGATGTGAAAACAGCTCAACTTCTCTGTTGTCCAATGGGCAAACAGAAATAAGAGGTTTGCATCAGCTCAGGATCAAATACTGAAGAAAAGAGGGCTATGAGTCAAAGGTTAAGTTCCCTGTCAAGAGAAGCATCTGGCCTCTGTGACTCTCAGTGTCATATCCAACCTTTCCACACCCATTTTCTACCTAAGGTGACCTTTGGGGTTAAACTTGAACTAAAATCTTTCAGTTCAAGAGAATAAAGCGTGGACCTTCCCAATTAATCCAGGGTCTGGTCTATGCCAGAGAGCCTTATCGTTGTTGTTACTATTATTATTATTTCTTGTCATCTATCTATATATTTACTAGGTATAGGGTCTTTCTCTGAAGCTCAGACTCAGTGATCCTCTTGTCTCAGCCTTCCCAGCATGGGGATTACAGATAGGAGCCACCAGGCCCAGTTTTGGTGGCCCACATGGCAGCGCAGCATGTAGTACTGGGGATTGAACCCAAGTCCTTATGCTTGCCAGGCAGGTGCTTAGATCTCCAAGCAATCTCTTCAGCCCATATTTCTTGTTATTTAGATTTCCATCTTCACTCTGTTTTTGATTTTTCAAGATCAGATAAATCTCTTATTTTTTGCAAAATTAAACTCCAATATTGGCCCATGGGAAAGAACACACACATGCAACTAAATATGGTCCTCTAAAGAGAACTATGAAAGCTACTGCTGTAAATCAATCACATTCTTAATTGCCAAATGCCTTTGCCCCATGCAAACTAGTACTATACGTGAACAATGAACAGCACTGAACACACTCATTAAGTGATAGAGAATTAAGCTTTATTTGAAAATGAGTGGTTTTAACGAATCTTAGATTTCCCTGACCATATTCTCTTATTGGATTAATTAAATCCAATAGGGCTGCATAATTCTTAAAACTACTACAGTTTTCTGTTTAGGCAATAAAGGCCTGTATGCCTGTTATTTAACCAGCCAGCTGGCCAGAGTCCCCTTAGAAGGATCCTCAACCTTCTCCCTGCACAGAAGTACCAAAGTTTAAGTCAAAAATGCCCCGAAGAGATTTTGCAGATCCCAAACCTATTCTGCACTTCAGATTTGCAAGATAACATGTCCCTCAAATCAAGCCTAGAATCTTTTCCAGTAGAGGCATTGCTCATGTGAAATCAGAATATACAATAGTCCTACGAGTAAAATAGCAGATGAGCACACGGGGACTACATCTACCATGAGGGAGCCTGTCTCACTTGGGTTTCTGAACATGTATGCCACACAGCTCGCTGCCTACATTAGCATCACTTTCCTATTTTCAGTAACTCTTTTCTTTTTCTTTTTTATTTATTGGTATAAGGTCTCACTCACTATGCAGCTCAGACTCATAGTGATCCTCCTGGTTTCAGCCTCCCCAGTGCTAGGATTGCAAGTATGTACTACCATGTCCCATTTAGGTCTCCATGGCTGGCTCAGTGTGTCGGGAGGCAGGGCCAGCACACCATGAGGAACCAGGGATTGAATCCTGTTCCCTGCTCTTTCCTAAGCAGGTGCTTAGTCTGCTGAGCTATGTTGCTGGCCCAGTAGCTCTTATTTTTATTTATTTATTTACTTTTTGCAGTACTGGGGATTGAACTCCAGACTTTGCTGTAACTCTTGTATAAAAGAAATTTTTATTAACACTTGTTTTACTATTTAATCTGTGTGTTCAGCACAGAGAGTAGAGACATGTGTACCACACGTCTTCAGTCTGACTTCCTCTCTCAGAAACTCCTGATTAGGGTGTCTGGGACTATGGTGCTGCCGAACATCTTGATCACCGGCACACCAGGAGTTGGAAAGACCACACTAGGTAAAGAACTTGCATCCAGATCAGGACTGAAATACATTAATGTGGGTGATGTAGCTCGAGAAGTCTGATCCGCGGATATCATGGAGTCTGGCAAGATGGCTTCTCCCAAGAGCATGCCGAAAGATGCACAGATGATGGCACAGATCCTGAAGGATATGGGGATCACAGAGTATGAGCCGAGAGTTATAAATCAGATGCTGGAGTTTGCCTTCCGATATGTAACCACAATTCTAGATGATGCTAAAATTTATTCAAGCCATGCCAAGAAAGC
>PVKA01004186.1:29967-92378 GCA_004027165.1 Ctenomys sociabilis | reverse complement strand
AGAAGAGTAGACAGAAATAGAGGCTTGGGCAGTGTGTCTAAGGTCACATACAGGGGAGGCATCTCGAGGTGGACCTTCTAACAGGGCCAGTCTAGCTCTTCAGCCCTCTGTAACACTGTGACAAAATTCTGACAGTGGTCATCCTCACAGCATGGCCCAAAGGGAATATGACTTTTTTACATCTCCTACATTGTCAATAAAAACATAATTTCTTCTGTTAAGATTAGTTTTAATTGGCACATATCTGTATTCTCAGTACTCCAGGAAACCTGGGTAGAAAGATGAGTTCTCTGCAAGGTTGGGCTTTGAGTTTTTAAAATTTTGTTTCCATTTTTTAAAAGATGCAAGAAAGGACAAGATAGCTCAGCGGACTAAAGCGCCTGCTAAGGTAAACTTAGGCAAGTGTTGGGACCACAATTTGATCCCTAACACCAAATGCCACATCAGCCCTGTCCCCAGGGCAGAGTCCTGGCGTAGTGGCACATGCCTGTGATCCCAGCACTGGGGAGGCTGAAAGCAGGAGGATCACAAGTCTGAGCTGCGTAGTGAGACAACAACCAAATACATTAAAAATAAATAAAATAAAAGATGCAAGCTCTGTGGCTATAAACAAAGCCTACCTACCTGGCAGAGCAGGGCACCCTGAATCAATTTTAGACCAAACTGCTGCCCCATTCTGAAATCACACATAAAACCAATTAAGACCTGCAAAAATCAAACTACCCTCCCCAACAAACAAACCCCCCATAAAATAATAGAAGATATGGTATACAGATAAACCAGCACGCTTCCTGAGAAGGCAGGAAAGGTGTGGACCCAAGTGATGTCAGGGCAGAGACTAGTCTCAGACAGCAGGGAAGATGTGGAGACACCAAACAAGATCTCCTGCTGAAGGACTCTGTGGACGCAGGCACACCTTTCTGGTGAAAGCTGCACTTGGACAGATTATCTATCTATGAAATACTTTGAAAAATTATGGTTGAGTGTCAACAGTGAAAAAGGAAGACTGGTTTAGAACACACACAAGAATTCTTGGAGTGTGTGGCTGAATCAGAAATCTGTCACAAGCTGAAGACTCTTACTAAGACATGGGTTAATTCAACTTTAAAAACAAAATCCAAGGCTAGGGGCTGTAGCATGAGCCTCTGAGTTCAACCCCCAGCATTGTACCAAAGCAACCCAGCCATTCTCAGTGGGGCAGTTATAAGAAGCACGAATGTCCCACGGTTCTGAGTACAGGATTTACAGCAGGGACTCTTTAAATTGTTTTTTATGCAGTTTTTTGATATGTGTCAAAAATCAGAGCACACCACTGGTCATGGCAGTGCATACCCATAATCCCACCAGCTGGGAGGCTGAGGCAGGAGGATCCCTGTGAGTTCAAGACCAACCTGGGCTACACAATGAGTTTGAGACCAGCCTGAACTACACAGCGAGATCTTGTCACAAAAGTCAGTGGAGCTAGGCATTTCACAATCCTGCCCCTTTCAGACATTGCTGGTGGAATTGTGAAATATATAGTCCTGCTGACTTGGAAACATCAGCATTTTAAGTCTATCAATCTGTGTTATAGATGATATGAGATAAAAGGATATTCACTGCAGTAATGGTTACAAACAGAAGGCTGGAAATTACTCAGATATCCACCTTTGCTAGGGGCATGGGGGTTAGCTTGGTGTATGCACACTGAAATACTGTGTCACTGAAGGAGCTTGGAGGCAACGTTCTGTAATGAAAGTGTCAGGAAAAAAGCTAGATGGAATATATTGTATTTCTTGTTCAAATAAACACCAGAGAACTAGATTAAAAAAAAAAAAACTCAAATCAGAAGATGGTGGGGGTAAGGCCAGGGTCCCTGCTGTCACCTTGTATTGTTTTGTTGTTGCCAACCTACTCCTCCAGCTCCATTCCCATGTGCATTGTCAAGCTTTGAGATTTCAGCCAATCTGATAAGATTTAAAATGATTATTTTAGCTGGATGAGGTCGTGCTTGCCTGTAATCCCAGCACTTGGGAGGCTGAGGTAGGAGGATCGCTGTGAATTCAAAGCCAAGCTGAACTGCAGACCCAGAATACCCAGACTCTGTCTAAAAAAAATTATGTTAGTGCACTTCCAACAAGCATTTGCTTTTTTTTTTTTTTTAATGGGAAAGAAGGTGTTTAAGTCAGGATCTTGCTAAGTTGTCCAAGTACCTCTCAAGCTTGTGATCCTGCTGCTTCAGCCTCCCGATCACAGGCATTGTAGGTGACACCCACTGTGTTGCACTAACCATCTTTTCTTGAAGACTGAGGCTGAGCTGTGTGCATGTGCGTGGCACTGGGAGCTGAATCTAGGGCTTCTGGACCAAGCTACACCCCCAGCCCCAATTTTATTTGAGCCAAGGTCTTATCAAGTTGCTGAAATGCCCTAGGATGGAGACAAACTTGTGATCCTCTTGTTGCAGCCTTCCAGAGTGCTGAGATTACAGGCACACGCTACCCATTCCTGGAAAGGCTGGGAATCTTTCTGTATCTTTTAAGGTTGTTTGTATTTTTCTCCAAACCACTGATTTGTATCCTTTGCTCATTTTATCATCTGTTGCTGCAAAAGCTCTTAGCCTAAGGTGTGTGACACTCTCAAGGAGCCTGGTCACTCGGGTAGGGTTAAGAATAAGAGGAGGAGGGTCAGGGAGATGGCTCAGTAGAATAAGCACTTCCCTGGCAAGCGTAAGGGCCTGAGTTCAATCCCCAGTTCCACAAAAAAAAAAAAAAAAAAAAAAAGAAAAAGAAAAAGAAAAAAAAAAAAGAATCAGAGGAGGAAAAAAGACAACTTTGCTCTAACCCAATACCATCTTGTGGCATACAGTTTATTTCACAGATTTTAAAATTTTTTATTGGAGTTTAAATACACATACTAAAAGCTGTACATGCACATTGCCATTTGATGGAGTTTACAAACTGGTTATATTTCTGTATTTTTAAGACACCTATTTCTACCACCTCAGAAGCCCCTACCAGCACTACCCTGCAGGGTCCACCACACGACTTTTTTGGGGGGGTCTCCTTTTTGGAGACAGGGTCTCTCTACACAATTCACACTGGCCTTGAGTTCACTGTGTAGCCTAAGCTGGTCTTGAACTTGCAATGATCCACCTGCCTCAGTCTCCCAAAAGCCAGGATTATAGGTGTGCATCCTCATGCCTGGCACACTAGACTTTTCTTCTACTTTACTTCTTGATATTTTTCCATCTTAAATCTTATGTTACAATATACATTGTAAAGTTCAAATAAATAAAAATTTCCATAAGAAGGCATGGATTCATGAGGCTTGAACTCTTCAAATTGCCATCTTAGTGCACCCTCTGCTGGCCATCAGTAGCTACCAGGAGAGGACCCTTCAGTTCTAAGAATTGGTCCTGGAATCTGGGTGAGGCCAGCTTATGGGACCAGTACACAGGTGAGACCAGGTCATCCACAAATTCCCCTCCATTCCCTAGTCTGTTTCTCAGCATTTCAGTAAAGTGACTATCAAAATAACAGACTACGAAAAAAAAATTGCAGCCAGGGATATACAGCTCAGCTGTGTAAGTGCCTGCCATAACTAACTAACTACATAAATACATAAATAAAATTGTAGCCTATAGTAGCTTTGGGGACCATGAACAGAATGACTGAAAAGACTGACAGGTATATATGAATGTGTTTAAATAAAAACTTTTAAATTATTATGTTTTTGAGACAGGATATTGATATTAATTTAGGGTGGCCATGAATACACTATGTGGCCTCAAGCTTGTGGCATTCCTACTGCCTAAGCCTCCCAAGTGCTGGGATTATAGGCACGCACCTCCATACCCATGTCTAACATTATTAACCCCCCTTAAAATATTACTCTCTTCTTTGAACACACTTATGCCATCATTTTGTTACTTTTTGAAGAAGTTCTGGAAAGTTCTCTTTCAGGAGTATCATTCTGTGGCTACCTGAATGTCCTGAGGGTTTCTGGGTCCTTTTTTTGAGACAGGGTCTCACTATGCAGCCCAGCTTACCTTGAACTCACAGCAATTCCTCCGGCTCAGCCTCTCAACTGCTGGGATTACAGGTGTGCACCACCATACCCAGCTGGATCTCCTAATTCAAAACTTTGACCAAAATTTTTATCAAATAAAGTGGTACACTGGCTCACGAACACAGTTCTCACCACGATTCTGGCCACAAACCAAATGAACAAGGACCAAATCAAATTTCTCTATCAGGTGAAAACTGAATCTAACCACTGAATTGGATTTGGTTCTTGTCCAACTCAGTTTTGGACCAGAATTGTGGAAAGAATCAAGTTCATGACCTGAGGTACCAATGTAAAGACAGTTGTGACTTCATCAACAGATCTGGCACTGTAAGACTTCTGGCTCTTTCCTCCAAGTTAAAATGATCATGAAATCAATGAAACCACACAAAGACATAAATGGGCTTCTGGAACCACTTTCAGAAATTGGCAAGAATTATGAGCGTGTTCCAAGGAAGCAGAAGTATTTTGAGGAGATTAATAATATCTTTTACTAAAATAAATTCTTAAACATTCACCATTTAGGTCAGACTACTAAATTGTGTATTGTATAAGCAGCTAATCCTTGTTTCCTTACCTTTTGCCTCTTCCCTACAAAACCAACACTGTGCTACAAGGCCCTGTTACTCAAATCAATAGCTGAAGGAATCAACACTCAACAGTTCAGGATTTTTGTCTTCTCTGATACTGGAAGTCAAACCTAGAGCTTCATGCCCTAAAAAATTAAGTTCATGAATTGAGGAACCACTGTAAAATAAAAATTTAGTGTAGTAGATTTCCTTTTTTTTTTTTTTTTTTCCCACCAGAGTCTTATTTTGCTCATTCCTTGCAAGAGGCTCTAGACTCCCCACAATCCAAACAGCAGTTCCTCCATGGCCCCTCCGTATCAACCCCTGCTACAGCTGCACCTGTCTTCTGTACTCTTCAGAAGCCCAGTTGGTCAGCCCCAGTGCACTCCACCAAAGTCTCTCAGGCCACAGCTGGGGGAGGGCAGGTCATCTAGTTAGAAGCCATAGTCACTCATCTGACGTGCTGCTTGCATGGTCTGAGCTGACCCCACCAACACCCTCCCCACCCCATCTCAGCAAGGTCTGGCTCCAAGGCTAGAGGATGGGGTGGCACAGCTTCTCCTTGCCCAGGGACTGTTCACTCCCAACCTGGCACATGACTGGTGGGGCTGCCTGGAGTCCTCTGCTGAGGTCTGCCTGCTGTGGGCCAACCCTACCCGCAGCCTGCTGTGCCCTTTCTCTAGGCAAGAGCATCTATGACAAGTGCTTCCTTCAAGCTGAAGCACTATGGGCCTGGCTGGGTGAGCATGGCCAATGCTGGCAAAGACACCAAGCCTGGCTTGACGGCAAGCACATGGTGTTTGGCAAAGCTCTGGAGGGCATGGTGGGTACCACAGCAGATCCTGGGATGGGGATCCTTGGGTTTCATCCCATTTATAAAGAACTCAAGCCATGGACAGATTCATGTCACCTAACTTTAGCGGAATTAAGACTAAACAGTCCAGGTTCAGCTACTCGGGAGGTTGAGACAGCAGGGTCCTGTGAGTGTGGGCATTTGGGGTTTGTTGAAGCTACTGTGCTGTAGGATCCTGCTCATCACTAGCCAGGCTGAGCGGGGTGCAACTGAGCATTGGGTCCTTGAGTAGCCATGTGGTAGCTCACTGCTGACTCACTCCTTCCTTCTGACCTCAGTCTGACCCAAACCTTTACAAAACTCTGCTGGCCCCTCAATGTCAGAGCTGCAAGAAAATCTGTCTTTAGGCTGTGGTGTGGCCCCTCACCATTGGTTCATCAGAACTTGGTGCCTTGGGGTTGTGGACTGCATGTCCCAGGTGGGACCCAGACCTCTGGAGCCACACGGCAGGGACTGTCTAAAAGGGTAGCTGTCTTCCGCTGACCAACTGTCCCTTCTCAGGAGATAGAGCGGAAGGTAGAGAGCACCAACAGTCGGGACAAGCCCCTGAAGGACATGATCATCGCAGACTGCGGAAGACTGAGGTGGAGAAGCCCCTTGCCATTGCCAAGTAGGGTGCCCAGAGACTTGTGCCCTCCACATGACACCTGCACCAGCCCCACTGTCCTTGTGAGAGTGAAGGTGGCCTGGCCGAGCTCTGAGCTGTGCTGACACCGACTGAGTGAACCACTCACCTCACATTCTGCAGGCTCAATTTTGCAACAAACTACTGGTACCACTGCTGACAAAAAAAGTGAGGTTTTTTTTTTTTTTTTTAATAACTTGGTCTTCTCCCAAAGCCCCTGAGTATGCATCCAATCATTAGGGTTCGGCTGCAAAGGTGAGTGCTTCTTGCCCTATCTCCAGGCTCCTCAACTTCACAAGCTGCTGTGCTTCAACCTTACTGCCCCTGCCTCCTTCTGGTCTACATCAAGAATTATACCTACATCTCCTATCTTCCTTTAAATTCTCTTCCTTTTTATTCCTCATCTCACCCTTCCTTGGCCCCTACCTGGATGCTAAGACCACCCCAGCTGTCAGCGCATGCTGAGTTCAGAGCCTTGATGGGACAAGGCATGGTCTAATCCTGGGTCCAGGCCCAAGGGGACCCAGCCCTGACTCTTGGTGCTCACACAACTGAGGCACATGATTGCTCACAGCTGGCCCAGAGGCTCCCAAACTCCTTAGGGCTCCGGTGGCAGAAAAGCAATGTCACAGTCAGCCTTGGGCAGGGCTCATGCTTAATCCAGACTGGAGCACATCATTCACCACCACGTCAGACAGAGACTCTGGGGAAGAGATGTAAAGGTAAAGGTCCCTGCATAAGCTGAGGATGGGTCAATGGTACAGCTGTGAGCTGCAGCTGTCGCTAAGCAGGAATTTCCCCAGGGTGCCTCAGCTGTTGGCCTCGGGGTCCACTGGGAAGTGTCAAGTCTCAAGAATTCCAGTAACTCCTTGGGCATATATATCTTGGTTCAGGTACAGGATACCCTGTTGCCACTGTTCCAGGCTCCTGCTCCTCCCGCTGGGCATGGACTTTGACAGGAAGTGAGGCACTTTGTAGTTTCTTGATCATGAGCCTTCCTCCAGGCTCCTAAGACTCCAGCCCCAACGAGGGATGTGAACATCCAGCATCTGTGCCTCTCCAGCTACTATTCAGCAGCTAATCCTCTGGAGCCTGCACAGACCCCTGCAGACGTGCCACTCCCCTGAATTTCTAACTGGTGGTAAACTTCTTACACCCAGCTGAATTGAACTAGCGTAGTATTGAGTGCAGGAGATCCACCCGAGGACTGTTGCCAGCAGCATAAAGGCAGAACAGGGGAAGCTTCTGGAACACTATTAGGGATGCTATTTGGAGAAGTTGTTGGAGGCTGCTAGGTCTCTTGGGCTGTTCTGCTGGAGGATCTTGTCACACTGGCTTTCCCAACGAACTTTGGAGAAGCTTGGGTCCTCATTTGAGCATCACTTCCTGGCTCTGGAGGGGAAGATGGTGCTGCTCAGCCTCATGGAGAAGCTTGTCACATTGGCTTTCCTGATGGGAACTCAGCTTTTCTCATCACTGGGAGAGCTTGGGACCTCACTGTTGCTGAGAATGGCTATGATACTTTTAGGGGAGCTCTGGTGCTTACCTTGAGTGTTGCTTCCTGGCTCGTTCAGATCCTCAGCTGCTAGGACAGATCCTTCATCCCACTGGCAAAGACTTCCTAGCTTCCACCACTGACCTTTGGGCCTTTCCAGCACAGATCTGTGAACTGGGCCTACATGAGACTTCTTGTGGGCTCTAGGCTCCAGCTGGACCTATGGGAGGCACAGGTACGAATGCTAGGTTTTCGTATGGACTCATGCAAGATATTAGGATCCAGGCCCTCAGCTAGCATTGTTAGTATTTAGTGTATAGCAGATTTCCTGTACTTGTTGCATATGACTCTTGGGTGATTCATTATAAAATACTATTATAAAATGTGTCTGTATTAAATTATGTTGTTCTCTTTGAAAAAACCCAAACCATGACATTTGGCATGTCTTTAAATCTCATCCTGTCATTTATAACTTGATCTAATGGCTCTGATTAAACAAGCATTTTATAAATTAAAATACATATTGAGTAATAAGTGTTTGTGGTCACTGTTTCCTAAATTTATAAGAGGTCTAGAAGATGTCCTATTGTCTGTAGTTATACTCTATAAACCTGTTAAAGAACCCTAAATTTTGTCCTAAGAGCAAAAACTAAGTAAATATATGAAAAGATTTCTACAGAGCCGTGACACTAATTATTGCTAATTTCATGGTACCTTAAATGTATTTGTACTTCCCAAGTGTATAGGCCTTTAAAAATGCAAAACTTAAGAAACATCTTATGATACTGGTGACATCCATGCTAAAGTTGTTTATGGTGGTAAACTTTTTCAGTTGCAAGCACCTTCCTTGTGTTCCAGCTACTTATGATGAAAAGTGCAAGCCAATTCAGTATGGGACAGCCGGATGCTCTAGTACTTTTCAGGCCTACCTTTGTGTGGTTGTCATATAATTGTGCTCTAACAGCTAAGAGGTACTCAAATACTGTGCAGGCCAGACAATGTCAATATAACTGCATTATAATAGGGCTATGTAAACATTGTACAGTCTAGACAGTATCACTTTAATGGTTATAGTCTAGGCATTAATAACTTGGTTTTATTGTCTCTTTCTTCTTTTATATATTTAGTACAGGGTCTGCAGGGTCTCACTATAGACTGGACTTGCAGTGATCCATCTATTTTTAGCATCCTAACCACTAGGATTATAGGTATGTGCCAGCACCTGTCTCAGCATGCCCTGGGGGTGGGGCCGGCACGGCATGTTGGGAATGGAACCCCAGTCCCTGCATCTGCCTAAGTAGGTGCCCTAATCTGCTGAGCTATCTGGCTGGCCCTTATTGTCTGGATCTTTTTAAGACAAGGTTTCAATATGCAGTTCAGACTGGCCTGGACTTGAAGCAATCCTCCTACCTTGGGCTCCTGAGCACTGGAATTATAGGTGTGAACCAGCACACCTGGGTGACATAATAACTTGGACATCTACAAACAAGTTCATTTTACCTTAAATGGCACGCTATTAAAAGAAAATAAATTTAGGTAGAAGTTGGTTTATGTCATTTAATATTTTATAATTAAAGGCAACTCACTAAAAAGTTATTTTATACTACAAGGGGAATTTAACTATTTTTAGATTTAAAATGTAAATGTCACCTATCATGCTAAAATGTTGCTCTGCCAATTTTCTCAAATTTTCCCTGTAAAGCTTCATAATTATCTATTAACATCCTACAGTAATCTGATGTCTGAGATAACCTATATTGGTAAAGCAATATCAGTGCTCTGGCCATATTTTATATTTTGAAGTACCCACTTCAATACTACTATAACTGATCTCCTGGGTATTCAACAACTGAGGCATAAAGAAATCTCAGGCTAAGAAATCTAATTGGGGGGCTGGAGAGATGGCTCAGTGGTCTGAGCACCTGTCTGGCAAGTGCAAAGGACTTAAGTTCAATCCCCAGTATTGCTCACTGTGCTTGCCTCATAAACCTGGGTGGGCTGTGCTGACCACTGAAACCAGGTGTGGTGGCACACAGCTGTAATCCCAGTGCTGGGGAGGCTGAGGCAGGAGGATCACTACAATTCCAAGCTGTGTAGCAAATAAATAATTAAGATTTAAAAAACTTTAGAAATCTAATTGGGCTAAGAAGGCCACCAACATTTTGGCCTTGGCCCTCCATAGTCAACAACCCAGGACATGACGCACTAAACAGAACTTACAACTCAAGAGGTTACCCAATCTCCTGAGAAATAAGATTGTTGGATCCTAGCAGCCAGGAGCTGATCAACGTACACTGTTCTAAGAGGAGGGTCACCAATAAGGGAAATGTCTCCTATGCTTCCAAGACAAACCATATGATCAAGCAAGACCATGACTCATCCTAGCAAAGGACACTGATCGAGGAGCTAAGAAGCTCTACACACAGTAACCCCTGAAAATTCTAAACTGAACTTGATGTAGAGACAGGTTAATTTTGATTGACATATCTCACTTTTTGGTCTTAAACACCCAGTAAAAAGGTGTGACCACAAATATATGTAAAGGAATAATAATAATCTAGGCAAGCTATGAAAGGAGGAGCTCCAATTACACTGGCCTCCTGGCAGTGTCCAGCTATACATCCTATTACTATTATGGTTCAGTAAGGCTAGGAAGCCAGAGAGGCAGCTAGAGAAGCTCAGCAGGAATCTCTGAATTCCTTAGCTGAAGTTGTCCTGCAGAACCACAGAACTCTCCATCCTTTTATGGCTTGTTCACTAGTAAATGAAACCTGTTGTCTTTGGATAAATAACATGAGGTAAAAGAAGACCTTAAAAAACTATTAAAGCTAACCTCCACGAACAGGCAAGTCTAACACCCAATTAGTTATAACTTTTACTCTAATTTCTTAAAAAACACTGTCTAGACTTGGTTCTCCCTTACTCATCCCAACCTATCTTTCACTCTGGTTCTTACGTTTGAACCAAGCATTGAAAGGGTTCTTCTTTCCTAGAAGCTGTCAAATGCCAAATGGTAATGCAGCTAGAAGCAATGATAAATGTGCCAGACTTCTTTTACTGAAGAACACTAGATTGACCCTCTGAAAGAGTCCCTAATTACTGAACTCCAACACGGCTTTCATCCAAGGCTCCTTTGTTTCAGCTTTCTGAGACAAACCCCATACTGCTGTCTCCCCTACATCGACTTTTCTCAGCTCAAAAAAGCAAGATTTGGTCTTGGCTCCTTCTCCCTTAATAGTATCTAGGGATACTTCTTCAGAGGGGAGACATGGAAAGAGTGGTTTATTAAAGGCAGCTAACTAGGAGAAGAGCCTAAGATAAGAGCTGGGTGACCAACCTTATTATTAAGAATTAAAATAAGAATTGAGTGAATTAGGACTTTGGGCCAAGTATGAACTTCTTTGGGAAATACAGATCCTACTCGCTAATAAGCTGCTGAGTTCTGAGAAACTTAAAATGCAAAATTGCCTGTTTCCCCCCCCCCCTAAATTTCCAGATTCCTTTAAACCCTAATGTTGAAGAACTGGATTAGAAGCCTGAATCCCGAGCCAGGCGTGGTGGCACATGCCTATAATCCCAGCACTCAGGAGGCTGAGGCAGGAGGATGTTGTGAGTTCAAGACCAGCCTGAGCTACAAAGTGAGCTTAAGGCCAGCCTGAGCTGCATGAGACCCTGTCTCAAAAAGACAAAAAAAAAAAAAAAAAAAAAGAAGCCTGAATCCCATAAATCATTCTGAATCCACGGTGCCACTGCTAACAGGTGGCCACTAAACAACTGAGCAAGGACAAGGGAGGTAATTCAGTGGCTTAAGTGCCTGCCTGGCAAGTGCAAGGTCCTTAGTTGGATCCCTGATACTGCAAAAATAAAAAAGCAAACAAAAAAGTGATTCAGTTGGGCATGGTGGCACACACCTATAATCCTAGCACTTGGGCATCTGAGACAGGATTGTTTTGAGTTGCAGACCTCCCTGGGCTACCAAGTGAACTTGAGGCCAGCCTGAACTGCATAGTGAGATCCTGTCTCAAAAAGACAAAAACCAAACCAAAACAAAACAAAAACCCTGAACAATTCCTGTCCTCTGCTTATCCATAATTAGCTCAGGCTAGAGAGAGGCCATGTGGTCATCCATTCAGGACTCCCCCTAGAAAACCCAGGAGTTCTTATTTCCAATAAAACTCTACTCACCTCCAAAACAATGTTGACTGGTGACCTATAAACCAGCGACCAACTGATTAGTTTTCTAATATATGCCTCTCAGGTTGCCTCTCACTTCTCTCCTACTACCCTGTCTTTAGGGGTCCTTGCCCTATCTTGTAGACACCTACCGTATCTCCATAATCTCTAGGTCTAGTCTCAATCTCCTGCTAGAGCTTCAGGCTCACACTTTCCTCCCTCTGGAAACCACTACATGGCCACTCTCTTGATCTCAGAAATTCAGTATGTTCACAATGAGCTTGTCACGCAGACATGTCATCAAGAAAAAGCAAGATCACCTGTGCTCAGAGTCTAGTTCTGTCACTTTCTTGCTCTAAACTTTGGGCAAGCTGCCTATCTTTCAGTTTCCTCATCTGGAAAATGAAGATGATAATCTCACAGGATTATTTTGTGAATTAAAATGAGTTTGCTGGTGCACAGAACAAGCAGTAAAATATTAGCCGCTATTATTTTACTCAGTTCCCTGTCAACTGAATTCAACAGATTTTAGAGAGAGGTAACATCCACTTTGTCAAACTAGATAGCCAAATGCCACTGTGGACTTTCTCCCGCTGACTCTCCTGTTCACAGGCTTCTGTATCTCTTCCCAAAGCCCATCTACACTACTTCACAATTAGCTTGCTCTGTGAACTATCATTTGTTAGACCACTGCCTCCCTGGGCCTGGCTCGTGGTTATCAGCCTGTGCTGAAATCAAAAGTAACCACTCTAAAATCCATCATGACATCTCTCCTCCTTTCATTTGCACTTTACACTTCTTGTGCCCCAAACTTTTCTACTCCTCAGAGATGGTCTTCTTCCTTAGTGAATGGGGGCACTGCTGGCCCTCTCAAGTCAGGCACTTCTGTCCAGAAACTTGCAGTCCTCCTAGTCTCTGCAGAGCCTGCTGCTTCCTCACACCCTTCAGCTGCGGTTTCTGATCTGGCCAGAATCTTTAATTGGCCTACTTACCTTCAGCTGCCCACCTACTGTCTAAGAGGCTTCCAGAATGACATTAACTGCCAACCAGCCCATCACGACCGGGTAAATCATTCATGACCCTCAAGACAAAAATCCAAGCTCTTTCACATGATTTTCTTCCAGAATTGACTTGGTGTCACTCTCTAGTCCTGGTTCCATCCTTCTTTCCCACTGCCAGATTTTCAAGCTCTCTTCCTGAAAGAGAATTCAACAGAGGCATGCAGACTCTGGCTCTTCAGTAAGTCAGGAGCTTCTCATGAGTGCCTGCACAGCCCCAGTGAAGCAACAGGCATTCAGTGAGGTCTGTGCAAAGAACAAGTAGAACTAAGAACACAAAAGGCACCCTGACGTGCCACCACATAGACTGGCACAGCTCTCTGTCCCCGCAGCCTTCCAAAACTGCACATGCTCAGTTCTCAGCACCACACTGTCTTGGTAACATGAAATATTTCATAACAGGATAACTGTGGGGTTTAAAAATATTTAAATACTTTTAATACAGCAAACATTTAATTCCTTTGGCCAGGAATTACTGCATGCCAACTATGTGTTACCCAAGAGTTTAGGCTGTAGGGATATACTGTATTTTCACAAACTCTAAGACTGTCACTTTAAAGGCTCATCATTTATTGGAAATTAAAGAGAAAAGTATACATTCCGATTTTCTGAGTACTAATTTTTGGAAACACATGTACCTTAGATTCAATAAAAGCAGTGATAGAAGAGCTGGGCTTGGTGGCATACTCCTGTAATCCCTGCACTCAGGAGACTGAGGCAGGAGGACAGATGGGAGTTTGAGGCCAGCCAACAATACATAGTGAGCTCAAGGCCAATCTCCACTACATAATGCAGTTTCAAAAAACCTAAACCCAAATGAAAACAAACCCAAACAAAAAAGAAGAGATAAGGAATCTATCTTCATGATCATGGTACCTCCCCTGCCAGGTAAGTATAGGAATCTATCTTCAGGTAGGTTGTTTTCAAGCAAGGGGACCTGATAATTAATATACAGGTTATAATAAGTAGTAAATGGAAAACTAAAACAGGGAACAGAGATGAATGAAAGAAGCTGCTAGGACAGCCAGGGAAGGCCCTCTGGGAAATGATACAGGCAGGGATTTAAGATATGAGTTGTGGATATGCAGTGTTCCGGTAGAGGTGATATCAAAAACAAAATCTCTCAGCAGAAAATGTCTGGTGGCTCAAGGACATGCAAAATAAGCATAGCATACAGGGGAGCACAGTCCAGATCCTGGCAGTCGACTTCCTCAAGCCCATTGGTGCTTCCCTCTTGAAAGCAGGCATCCTTGGTCTAATTAGGTGACTGCAGTGGACGGGGAAGCTAAGAAAACTAGTGTAACATCTATCAGGATGAAGGGTATAGAGTTAGGTCACCTAGTTTTGATAGCTCACTTTGCCACTTACAAGCTATATAAACCTGGACAAATTACTTTTTTTTTTTTTTTTTTTTTTTTTTTTTTTTTGGTGGAACCAGGGTTTGAACTCAGGCCCTTGCACTTGCCAGGGAAGCGCTTATTCCACTGAGCCATCTCCCTGGTCCCTACCTAACTATTCTGAACCTTAGTTTGTTCAGTTACAAAAAGGACACAGTAAAAGTACCTGAGTTATAATTTGATTTTGAAGATTAAAATGGATAACACTTTCCAATCAAGACACTAATGATTAGTTATTACTACATTTTACCCTAAAGTTATCTGTCTGTCTGTCTGTCTGTCTGTCTGTCTGTCTGTCTGTCTGTCTACCTACCTACCTATCTATCTATCTACCTACCTACCTACGAATCTGAGACAGCATCTTCTTGTTGGGGCTGACCTTGAACTCGTAAGCTCAGGCAGGCCTCAAACTCACCATGTTTTTCTTGGCTTGGTTTCCCAAACTATGAGAGTAAAGGCATGCATAATCACACCTAGCAGTCATTGTAAAAACTGTATTAAGGTAAGGAATAAATTAATTTAATCGAGCCTTAACATAAGGCTACTTCTCCAGATTACCAACTGGTAAAGTGGTAGTTCTTATGGTTTGTGTCTAATTGTCCCCTCAAAGCTTTATGCAGTCATGGGGTGGGGACTTCCAGAGTTTGAGATTAATTCATGATCAAGACTGGGATTATGGATTTTAGTACTGCTGGGATTATGGATGTGAGTACTACACCCAACCTGGGGCAACTTAAGGAATAGCCTGAATGCAACTTAAGGGAGACAGACTTCCTCTCTGTAGCCATTGCTGCTGCTACTCATCCATTTTGCTCTCTCTGCTCTTTGCTGCAATCATGAAAGTTTACTTTTTGCCATGTGCCACTCTGCCTTGGAGGCAGCTACGTATGGACTGAAACCTCCAGAAACTATGAGCTACATAAACCCTTCCTTCCTTCATTTTGAGTGCTGGGTACTTGTCTAAGTAATGAGAGACAAGTAACTGAGACACTCATCATACCATTAGAGAAATAAACTTTTCATTATATGTACATACACACACATATATTAGTTGTTTTTTTTCCAGTATCAGGGATCGAACTCTGGACCTTGCACTTGCCAGGCAGATGCTCATGCAGCTGAACTATATCCTGAGCCCCTAGTTCATTTTTCTATTACAGAATAGTAACATTGTTTTGGGAAGTTTATAAATCCATATTACACAAATTGATCATTTTCAATCCTTTTATCCTCTTCTACCATTCCATTCTCTCCCCTAATTCTCATCCCAATCTTCTAATGTCTTCCTTCTAGTTTCCTATCATCTCTCCTTTACTTATATTTTTGGTTTTTCATATAAGAGAAAGTATGTGATATTTAGCTAGTCTGGGGAAATACATTTTTATGACTTTAAACCAGCCTTTTCCAAAATTATTTTTTAAAATAGCATATTATCCTCCTATAAACTGTTTTGTAGTATCTTTTATGGAATTAAGTCCCCTGTTTAATCACTTATAACACCTATAAAAAGGAGATGTATTGTTAAGGAATATTATACCTACCATATAGTCTTCTTATTAAATGGCATTACAATATGCATTATGTTAATACCAAGTAAATTTCCTGAGAATAAGGTCCACATACAAGTTCAGGTGTTTTTTTTTTTTGTACCAGGGATCAAATTCAGGACTTTGTGCTTGCTACGCAGATACTTATATCCCTGACAAGTTCAGGTTGTTTTGCATGGCCAAAAAACATGTTGGGGGGGGCTGGGGAGATGGCTTGATGGTCTAAGAACCTGCCTGACATGTGCAAGGACCTGAATTTGATCCCTGGTACCGAATGCCGTGCTGGCCCCAGAACCCTGGGCATGCAGGTCTATAATCCCAGTGCTGGGGAGGCTGAGACAGGAGGGCCATTACAAATCCAAGCTGGGTAGTGAGATCCTATATCAAATAAATAAATAAAGACTTTTAATTTCTAAAAAAAAGTAATGTTAGTGCACAAGGCAGGTCAGTCTTTTTGTTCACTCAGATCATATGTTTTGTAGCATTCCAAAATGTCATGATGTCCCACTGGTGAGCCAGTACTATATATAACAACTTGAAATGTAAGATCATGTCATGAGTGTGAGTGAAGTGTTCCCACAGGGTTCTTACCTTCCAAGTGCTCCCTGGGTAATGAGTCATGTTCCCAGGAAGCCCTAATTCCATGGAGATGTACTTATGTAAAAGGAGCACTTTACATTTTAAGTTTTTAGCACTGAATGCTGTAATCAGTAAAAATAAGGTAAAATAAGAATTCATCAAAATTATATTGAACAATTATATTGAAGAACTGTGTTAACCCCTGTAAATTCAAACGTAACTAAGATAGAATCCTTGTCTTCAAGGATGAAGTTTCACCTCAAGCTATTTATATCTATATATCTATATATATCTATATAGATATATAGATATAGATATAGATATATATTTTTTTATTTTAGGGAAGGGTCTACAGGGTGTTCAGGGTCTCACTACTAGATTGGACCAGTAGTGATTCGCCTGTTCACAGCCTCCCAAGAGCCAGGATTACAGGCAGCCATGCCCAATTACAATTGCCTTTTCAGCGTGCCCCGGGGGGTGGGGCAGGCATAAAGCAGAATTTTTTTTTTGTCTTTTTGAGACAGGGTCTCACTGTGCAGTTCAGGCTGGCCTTAAGCTCACTTTGTAGCTCAGGCTGGTCTCGAACTCACAACAATCCTCCTGCCTCACCCTCCCAAGGGCTGGGATTACAGGCATGCACCACCACGCCCGGCAAAGCAGAATTTTGAAAAGGCAGCTTAAACACACATTTGATGCAATTCACTCGGTAATTCTGTGGGGGGGGGGAATTCACATTTCCTTCTTTTTTTTTTTTCAAGAGATGTTCAGGAGGGCAAGTATGGAGTTACAGGCTTTTTTTTTTTAAAACAGTTTAAACTCGATTTACTGGCACAATGTGAGGGCTGGGGACATGGCTCAATGGAATAAGTGCTTCCCCAGCAAGCTCAAGGGCCTGAGTTCAAACCCTGATTCCACCAAAGGGAAAAAAAAAAAAATTAGTACAACAGAACAAAGGGAGCCAGAACAGTCATCCTCTGTTGAAGGATGTGTGAAGCCACAGGATTATTAGACAAGAGAAAATGTACATAAATGCTGCTCTTCACAGGGTGGCCATTATTGTGAGCATCCTCAGGCTATATAACTAACTGCCCTCCATTAGCCGTCAGTTATTGAGCCTCTACTATGAGCAGGGCGTGGTGGCGCAGGCCTGTAATCCCAGCACTTGGGAGGCTGAGGCAGGAGGATTGTTGTGAGTTCGAGACCAGCCTGAGGTACAAAGTGAGTTTAAGGCCAGCCTGAACTGCATAGTGAGACCCTGTCTCAAAAAGGCAAAAAAAAAAAAAAAAAAAAGAGCCTCTACTATGAACAAGGGGAATTTAAATGTTTTACCCAGGGTTCAGCACATACTTTAGGTTTAACAACTTTATACAAATGCTCAACTTACAGTGGGGTCACACACTAAGAAAGCATAAGTTAAACCCACCATAAGTAACAACTGCATTTAACACAGCGTTCTAGAGAGTATGGGTTTACTCTTGTGATCACATGTGATCCATGCTTTCCCTGCCTAGCACCATGAGAGTACCCTATGGTATATTTTGAGCTCAAGGTGGGGGATCAACATTCAAACTCTGAAGCAGTTTCTACTGAATACATATGTCTTTCACGGTATTGTAAAGTTAAAAAAATCTAAACTGGGAACTGTAGATTTCACTTCAATCTATGGTTCAAGTATTGCACCGGTGGGCTGTAGTTAAATTGAGTGTAGGTCAACTGACTTCAGCCATCTACTCAAAAGAGATTACACCTACGGTACTGGGACATAAGGGAAGGGGGCGCCAGTTTGGGTTCAGGGCAAAGGCCTCACACCACAAGTCTGGGCCAGAAACAATCATTGAGGAAAGTCATCTTTTCCCATGAGGTTCTGAGTTGTAGAGCTGAGTGGCAGATCACAAGAGGTGTCGCCAGCTAGAACTGCAGAACAGGTGCAGCAATAGAGACGGTGGCAGGGGCTTCACAGTTAACCCCTTTCCTGCTTGCTATCTGGGCAACCATCAGAATCATAAACATGAAATAATCCCTAAAAATCACCGACTTGGATAAACTGTCTGAATCTTTTCGTAAAATGTGGCGTCTACGTGCATCTCTCTGGGGAGGGGCTGGATTTCTCACCACATTCTCAAGAATCCAAGCTTGGAGACAAAACATTCGCTGTTTCTGTCCAACTTTCTTACTCGCCATATGAAGAAAACATGGCCCACAGGAAAAAAGCAGTTGTCTCCAGTCAAACAACAGGGACATCAAAAGCGAAGGCATCTCAATTCCAATTCAGGCCTCGCGTCCGTGGCCTCCTTACGTCCAAATTACCGTCGCTTCTCTCCTGGCCCCGAAAGATTCCCTAGCAGAAGTGGGCTACTGCTCGAGCCCAGGAGCTGTCCCGGCCAGTCCAGAGTCCAGTATCAAAAAATTCTGTCAAGCGTCCTCAGGGGCTCGGTGGGCACTAAAACTCCGGCATCCTGCTTCACCCCAGCAGATTCTGTTGCCTCGGCGACTCCAGGTGGAGGTCAGGGCACAAGACGAGCTTGCCTAGGTGGAGGCGGATCGTGACTGCGAGGAATACCACCCACTCACCTGACAGAAGAGGAAGCAGGCACGCCCCAAAAGCCGGTTACATGCCAAGGAGGAGGGAAAAGGGAGAGAAAAGAATAACAGGAAATGACCTAAGGCGCACGTGCTTCGGAGTGGGGCGGGGACTGGGAATCCCAGAGGCGAGGCCACCGCTCTGCGCCTGCGCAACCACCGCCTGCCGCGCAGCCGAGTCACCAGTGTGGGAGGAGCATGGGTAGGGGGCGGGGCGCGTGCCTGCGTGACGCAGGCGCAGTGCGACTTCACAGGCGCGGGCCGTCCCCCGCGGGTTTGGATCCGGGTCAGTCCGGCGCGGCGGTCGGAGAGAGACGATCTGAACTGACGGTGGTGGGTCGCCAGAGCGCCCCAGCTGCGAGGAGGTAGGTGTCCTGACGTAATAGGGGAGGCAGCGCCTCGGCGTCCGGGTCTCAGGATCCGGCTGGGGCGCGGGAGCCTTCAGCCGGATCCTCCCGCTCGCTTCGCGTCGCGTCGCGTCGTCTCCGGGCGCCGACTCCCTGGGCCCGCCTCAGGGTGGGCCTTTCGCGGCCCCTCTTTCGCCGTGGCCCGGACCTTCCCGAGCCGGCGCTTTCGCCGCTTCCCGCCTGCCTGTTCGCCCCCGGTCCCCACCCCGCTGCTCTGCGTTGTCCTGCCCAGCCGTAGCTTCCCCTTTTCGTTCTCCTCCGCCACCCTTTGCTCCTTCCCGCCTTTTCCCGCTCTTCTGCGGTCCCCATTCTCGTTGGCCGCCCCTTCGGCTTGGCTCCGGTCTCCCTCTCTTGCGCCTCCACCCTACTCCAGCCTCATGTTTTGGCTCGAGGAGTCTGTGGAGAGGCAGTTTTCCAACTGGAGACACGGGCGGCCTTGACCCCTTGCTCGCAGTCCACCCGGCCCTGACCATTCATTCTCCCGATTCTGTTACAAGACTCAGGTTATGATGGAAGAGAAATAACTGGGAGCCTTGCGATTGTAGGAGTTGGTTACAGAGGTGTGGATGTGTTTTGTCCTGGGGGGTCTAGTCTTGTTTTCTTCGAGAGTTGTTGGACTGGGTTTTCTTCCTCAGGCTCCACACTTCCTGTGGTCAGGGAAAGTTTCGAAACCTTTTAACGTTGTGATGACAAGCTTATGCGGGTCCTGCATTGTTCTCAGGTCCTGGAAGTGTGGAATTAGGTTTGGGGTTTCGGGAGGTCTTGCTTAAAATGTGAAGATGTGGACTAGGTTGTGGTACATGCTATTTGTTCAAAGAAAGCCAGGAATTTCCCCTTTAATGGAGGAATATACATGAAATTTACCTGGCAGTTTTTGAAGTTAGGGGGAAGTCCGAGGTAGTGTGAAATTGCGATGTGATTTGACTTAATGCAAAGTATAAGTTTTTACAGTTTGATCTCTTTGGAGGTTGTTCAGGAAGCCACTTTGCCGAAAATGGCAGAAATGTATCCCTCAGATTTAATACTAATGAATAAGGGCGAACCAGTTATAGTTGTTATACAGAATTGGTTGTATAACTTGCTGTAAGTGGCAAACTGGGAATACAGAGAAGCATAAGTAAACCTAAATACAAATATATTCTCATCTAGCTGTTAAGAGCATGCCCCAAGATGCCTTGTCTCTGAATTAGAGTAACTGAAAAAAGGCGAATAATTAAAATGCTGGAAATTCGAAAACAGTTTAAACAGGACTTCATTCCTAAAGTTTTAATTTGTATCTAGATTCTTATTTTGGTAAGTATTGGTTTTTAAGATGATAGTCTTTTAGTATGTCAACAAGAATGTTAAGTTTATATTAATACCTAAGATGGTCACCTGCCCAGCTATTAAGTCCACACTCTGTAATTTAAAATTTTATCTACATGCAGACCATCTTAGCATGCATATATTGTAAGTTCCTAGAGTACAGAAAAGCTTTTCTCATCTGTAGAGAATGGAGATCCCAGGTCCCCTCTGTGTCAAGTTCACCCTTTTCTGTATCTAGCATCCCTATGTGTAATATCCAGTTTAGTACCAAGGACGTGGTAGGACTTACATAAATACTAGTGGAAGGAATGAATTCCTGCCTGTAGAATTCAGTAGTGTATAGATAGATGTTAGGTGTACTTAAATATTGACTGACTTCTACAGCAGCCCAAAAGAGGATTTGTGTGGGGTTTTGGGGATTGGAGGGACTGGCCTAGATAATGTCTAAATTCTGTGAGGGTCCATAGGCTAAGTGTTTAACCATAAAGAGAACTACAACTCAAACTTAAGTCCTGACAGCAGGAAGATTTATTTACAACCTGTGATAGCATCCTTTTAGATGCTCTGGAACTTCATATATGTTTAGATGGTGTGGAATTTCAGAGTATGTGAGCATTGTGGTTCCCCCCCCCCCACCTCTGTCCTGGTAAGAGACATTGTATATTTTGGGGGAACTCACTCTAAATTGAGAATTAGAAACTAGTGAAATAGTGAGTTGTATAGATGTTTCCTTCTGTATTTATGTATTGGCTAAGTAAACCGCCAAATACATAGAGTGGTTTGTATTTTATGTCACATGAAATTAAGGTGAAAGCTAGTCATTGTTTTGAGGCTGTTTTCAGTTTTCTCCAGAGACATGTCTAAAATACTTTAATTTCCACACATAAATAAGTGAATGAAGAACCAGGGATATAGCCCAGCTGAACATGTTCTTGCCTGGCTAAGTTCCCCATAGCCACCCCTCCCCAAAAAAGAATGAATGAATGATAAGTCTTGATTCTTTACAGCCTTATGCTACTGCCTTGTGATACTGAGTAGTTTCATTAGGCTTATGACACTTGACCTTTGGAATGGTAGAGATCTAACAGCAGTAAATTTGCCCCTGAGAAATGACCAGATAAGGAATCAAAGAGAATCCTAGGATTGGTAGAGATTATGCCTCCGGTGAGGGTGGGGTGGGGTTCAGGTTAGAAATAGATAAGGTACATCCAAAATTTTGTAAACATTTTTTCTTTCTGGATACTGTACTTTGTTGTTGTTTAAGATTTGGTACTAACTTGGGGAGACTAGATTTCAAGAGTTTATTAACAGACTTTATTTGGTTGGGCTTCCACCCTCTTTGTTTAAATATACAAATAAAGAAATATAGAATTTGGTTAAACTAGTTAAAAGATTATTTAAAGGCACGGTAGCTGAATGTAGTGTTACACACCTGTAATCCTGGTGGTACACACCTGTGATCCTAACACTTGGGGCTGAGGCAGGAGGAGGGTCACTTGAGTTCAAGGCCACCCTGAAATACATGGTGAGACCCTGTTTCACAACCCCCCCTACCACCGAGGCACTGTGATAGAAGAATAGTTTGGTGTTTTTGTTTTGTTTTTAGTTTACTTCGTTAACCTCTGAGTAAAGAAAAGATCTGTCTTTGTCTTTCTTTTTTTTTTTTTTGTGGAACTGGGGATTGAACTCGGGCCCTTGCGCTTGTCAGAGAAGGCTTATTCCACTGAGCCATCTCCCTGGCCCTATCTTTATCTTTTTGAGTTGCAAGTATAATTCTTTTTTTTTTTTTTTTTTTTTGTCCAATAACAACAGTTAAAGCTACCTAACAAAAGTATCAATTTAAAAGTAGAATATGGAATGATCAGTAATGATTGAATTAAGTTTCTAATCCATTTTACAATGATAATATCTTGTTCTCAAATATGTCTGCATGCATATTGATATCTGGGTCAAGATTGATATAGAGAAATGACTATCTCATGTCATGGAAGTTATACTTAACTGGGATTGTTAGGGTTAAGCTAGACAGTATTTCAAAACATCAACTTTTTTCTGATGTAAAGATCAGTTTGTTCACAGATATCTACAACTGTGGTGATTTTTCACTTTTGTTAAAGAGTACAGTAAAACATAGATTTTTAAAAATTTGTTTTGAGATAGGGTCTTACTTTGTAGTCCAGGCTAGCTTCAGACTCCCAATCCTGCCTCAGCCTAACCTCCCAAGTGTAGAAATTAAAGATATATGCCACTACCGTGGCTAGATTTAAGTGATCTAGTTTTGAAAGTATATTAGGGTGTTGGTATCAAGCATATGAACAATTTAATTTCTGTTGTAATGAATAAATATTTTCTGTGTTAATAGTATCAAGAATCTAGATGGGTTTTTTGTTTTTGATGTTAGAAATTGAACCCTACACTCTTCCACTAAGAAAGTGCTGTGTCATTATACTGTATTCCAAACCAAGAATATAGATATTATAAAGGACATACTTCTGATGCTACTTCCTTTCATGTTGTTCATGTTATCTTTAACATTTTTCATTTTTATTTTTTAGTATTAACAGGAACATCTATAGTAGTGTAAAAACTTTCACAATGAAATCTGAAGCCAAGGATGGAGAGGAGGAGAGTCTACAAACTGCTTTCAAGAAATTAAGAGTGGATGCATCAGGGTAATTAAATATATAATATATTATTTGGAGTTATTTGTTTACTAGGTTTAACTAGCTCTTTTTCTCTAGTGAGCTCCTCATCTTTATATTCCTAATCATTCATAGGAAATATAAACATTAATAGTGTGAGATTCTACTCAAATCTGCACAATGTCATTTTACTTTAAAAAGAAACCCTTCTGTTAAATTTGAAAGTTGCAGCTTATTTATACTCATAAGGTTGAGTATTTTGCCTTTCTTTTGCTTTGTGAGGTAAACCACTTCAAAGATTATCAAGCAGTATGCCATGAGGGATGACCTCATACTTCTCTAGGGAATCACAGTATTTTTCACCAAAAGTGAATAGAAATCTATGTCCAATAGAAATCTATGAAGACATTGTTGATTTCATGGTTTCTGCTTCCTGAGTCTATCACTATGGAAACCTCTATTCAGTAGGGTTCTGTCACTGAGATCAATAATCTTGGATCCTTTGGTCAAACTAATTAGAGCACCTGCAGACCAGCTGCTGTCTGAATGTTAATATTTCACCGTTTCCAAAATGTTCTATGTTAGTCTCTTCTTGCCCCAGTTCTTTATCCCAGCCTTAGAAATTCTCACAATTTCAATGGGTATAAGAATTTTCTTTACTTTTATGAATGGAAACAAACACGAAACCTGGCTAGATGACTCTATAAAAATGGTAATTATAATTACTAACATTTGTTATTTACTGGGCCCTCAGTATTAGCTATCTGCCTACAGTTAGCACTATTTTTAACCTAATAAATGAGATTAATGTTAATAGATAAATACTTTGATAGGCTATTTTGTGAAATGGAAATGAAGCAGAAAAGCACATAGTTCCAGATTGTGGTTGAAGTGTATTCTTTTGTGATTTCTGATAAAAAAAATAACTTGAAAAGCAGGAAAATACTATGAATACATAGACAGGTACGCATACAAGCCCCTTAGTGGATTAATGTACTTGATATACAGACTTTTTTGCTGATGTAAGACATTGGAATGTAAAACTAAATCATTTTGATGCTGCTAAAAATTCCTTGGACCATTATAAAATATTTTAAGTATCTGTACAGTGCGTGGGCAGAAATTGTATATTTGTAGTATGTTGAGTGAAATTATAGGATGAGAAAGAGCTCTGGAGAACACTGGAAAAAGCCAAGTAAGAATAGAAAGGGGTGCAACATTAGCATGACTAAGCAGAATAAGACTTGTATAAATACCTGCATTTTTAGTTTCATTTTGTTGCTGGCTTATAAATGGAACTTCTGAGGGACTGACTCATAAACATGAACTAAGTCTTGCCAGGAATTTAATATCATCCTGCTCAACAGGTTTTGATTCCTAAGTTGTTATTAGAAAACAACATAATCCTTTATATTTGACTAAAATAGTACCATAAAGTTTTTTAGATGAGATTGTAAGTATTAGTGTTGTGTGCTGTTTTCTTCTGATATTATAAGCATGCTCTTACATTCTTCTGTACAAGTAATTTTTACTATGTGTGTATTAGAGAAAAATTAACAAAAGGAATAAACACCAGTTATAAGTCATTTAGCATAGTCCATCTTATCTGTACATACTGTGGAGTTTTTTAGATGAGATCATAACTATTAGTGTTATGTGCTGTTTTCTTCTGATATAAGCATGCTCTTATCATCCTTCTGTATAAGTAATTTTTACTAGATTCTCATATAGACATGCCATATTTGTGTAATACAGTATTTTTTATTAACTATTTAACGTATTTACTTTAAATTATCTTAGTAGGTATATTTTTAATGAATTTTTTTCTAAAATATTTTTTATTAGGGTCATTACATGTACAGTAAGACTCAGGTGTGCTTTGTGTATGTGTTGTATTGGTATATGTCTGTGTATGTATTAAATCTGGAAGCATTTGTATCAAAATTAAATGTTGGCAGTCTAGATTATGGATAGTTCTTTTCTTTTAAATTTATTAATGTTCTTTGCTAAAAATTATTACCTATATTCTTTTACACTAAAGATTTAAATCTTGAATGTTTGAAGTTTGTAAAAATTAATATTTTTGAAAGTTGTATACTGTTTAAGTATGTACCTATTTTAAAGTTGGATTAAACTCCTAAAAGTTTTGCTCATAAACTTGTTTTCCATAGCTCTGATTGGCCTACATAAAATAAATGGTCGGTGTTATTAGTATTGTCTCTGGAAGTAAGACCAGATCTGCCCCAGATAAACAGCCTAAAAGTCTATTTATATCTTTCTGCTATCTATACTTAAGAATCATTCTTGGCTTGTAATTTTGCAGTCTTGGGCTTTGGGGAATCTTCTAAATTCAGTTTTGGAGGAAAATTTATATAAAAATCAGGTGCATTAAAATCAGGTGCATTTTTGAGAAATATAAGCTGTTGAAAATAATGATTTTGCTAAAAGTGATATTTTGGTTAGAGCAATTTGTTCTCCTTTACCGTTTTCTATAGTAATAAACTTCTGTTCTTGTCTTCAGGTCTATTGCATCACTGTCTGTTGGAGAAGGTCCGAGTGTTAGAGCATCAGTCAGAGCAGCAGTAGATGATGCCAAACCTAAAACCACATGTCCATCTAAAGACAGTTGGCATGGGTAAGAGCTTCTTATTGATATGATTTTTATACCAATACCTTAAAATACAGATTTTTTTTTTCCTGAGCACCCAGAAGGGGGTGGGAGGGTATTCCGTGATGTAGAACTCAACACACAGCAATTAAGAAAAGGACTTATTCCTCAAAGAAGTGCTGAGACTTTCTCTCTGGCTGGTTTGTGTATATGTTTGAGAAGAATGCCTCTTCTGTTTTTGAGTTCTGCAGTCATTTAGACTTTTACATTTGGTATATGAGGCTGGGTGTGGCCACACATCGTTGTAATCCCAGCTACTCAATAGGATGATCAAAGAATCATCAGCAGGATAAGGCCAAAATAGGCAGAGTATCAAGATCTTTTCTTAGATATTAAAGGGACAGAGTACTTTAGAGGTAGAGCCCTTAACTAACATGAACAAGGTCTCTTAATGCCACAAAATAGGGAGGGGGTATGTGAGACCATAGGGTGAAACTTTGAAATTTTGTTTCTTTATAAGCATCAGCTTATTAGTAATAAAGACTTGTTGAAGTCTCCTGCATAGGAGTTAATTTGTCTATTTTTATTTGGGGATTGTTTTATGAGGTACATAAAGCTTCAGTTCACTCAAATTTAAAATACTCCTAGGGAATTGGAACTATTATGTAGTTTTTATAAAATATTACAGTGGTGTCTCAGTTTACAAAGTTAATTTGTTTTATGATTTGGGGAAGATAGCTATGTTTGTTGGGGGGAAGATGACTATGGTTGTGTTTGTCACTTAAAATTTTACACCATATATCCCAAGTCCTTTTTTTTTTTAATTTCAAGACTGTCTTAAGTTACCAGAGTAGGCTTGAGTTTGATCCTCTTGCATTATCCTTCCAGAGTGCTGCTTTTAATAAAAATCACTCCCAGGTGTGAGGGTGATCTGGCTGTGACATCTGTTCTCCAGTTGATTGCCAAGATTGATGTAGCTGGCTAGAGAGGTGTCCTCTTACTCCATGTATGTCCTTCTCACAGCTGTGTGCTCCATTGATGAGGACAACCACCCCTAGTAGAGGAGGACCTTTTCCTTGGTCAGGGGTACACAAATAGTGGTGTTCCTCTCTTAAAACTGCCAAACAAGCTCTCAAAAAACATTTCCAGCTCCATGTATGCTATTAGCAATAACAAAAGTTAATATTATAAACCTCCTCTTTAGAATTCTTCTGATTGTGTGACTTCCATTGTGTAGTTGCCCAGTATTTCATTTCTGTTACTTTTAATATCAGAAATTAGGGTTTATTATTATCAAGCAGTGTTCACTTACATTTAGCTACATAAAGTTTCCCTACTTGCTATTACATCTTAGACCTTCCATATAGCATGTATCCCCTTCTTAAAATAGTTCCTTTAGTGAACAATCCTTTATAGTAAATAGGCTTTCTGTATCACATAATCTACATACCATACATTTCAGTGGTGTTCCCAAAGCTGCTGATATAGCCTAGTATCACTTCCTAATGATACTGGGGAAAAATAAAACTCTCAGCCGACTAGATGTCAGATACACCTGCAAAGCCAGTTAGAACCAGCCTGAACTCCACAGCAAAACCCTGTCTCAAAAAGACAAAAAAAAATCCCACAAAACTGGCACCCCCACAAAACATCACAGGAGGTTAGTAGAGTGCCTGTAATTCTTTAGTAGGGAGTTGTCTGTATCTCATATTACCCAGGGAAGTTCATTCTTTGTCCTAATTAGTTCACTGTTTTTTTTTTTTTTTTTTTGTTTCGTTGATGTTGTTGATGATGATGATGTTTTGAGACCTGTCTCGTGTAATTCAGAGGCTGTCATTGAAGTCACTATGTTCCCCAGCCTGAACTCACATGATCCTCCTACCTCAGCCTCCTAAGTGCTGGGACTTTAGGTGGAAGACACCACCTATGGCTTTTCAGTGTCTATTCTTATTTTAAGTTTTTTTTTTTTTTTTTTTTTTTAGTACACGTTTTTATATATTTAGTACAGGTTCTCACTACACAGATTGGACTTGTAATGATCCTCCTGTTCTCAGCCTCCCAAGCACTAGGATTACAGGCATGTGCCACCATACCCAGTCTCAATCGCATCTTGGGGCTGGGGCTGGGGCTGGCTCAGCAAGTTGGGGTCCCTGCATCTGCCTAAGCAGGCACTGTAATCTGCTGAGCTATCTGCATGGCTTAATTCTTATCAATACAGATGTTCACACAGTTCTTATCTTAGGCCCTTCCCCTAGCACTAGCTGCCTAATAAACTTTTTTCTGCAATTCATGTCATATGTACTATTGGTAAATATACTTTATTTATGTCATTTTAGTCTTGTTTTTTCTTCCTCCTCCTTCCTCTTCTCCCTCTTGTTTCTCTTCCTCTTCCTCTTGTTCATCTTCCTCTTAATCATCTTCTCCCTCTTCTTTTCTTCTTTTTCTTCCTCTTCACTCTTCCTCTTCTTCCGCCTCTTTTGTTTGGTAGTACTAGGACCTAAACCCAGTGTTTTCGTTTTCAGACAGTGTCTTCACTAAGCTGCCCAAACTGGGCTTGAACTAGTTATCCTTCTACCTCAGTATGTTAAAAGTATGAGGAATTACATATAGGCACCACCATACCTGGCTTCATCTTTGTTTCTGAAAGATAGACTTGATACAACTAAAATCATACTTCCAGATTGACACCTATTTTCTGTATCACTATTGATTATCTACTTAATTGTGTTGCTATTAGAAGACTTTTAGTTCTCTTTTGAAAATCTGTCTTATTTCTGGCTGCTTTTGAGATCTGTTTTGTTTTTGGTATTCTACAGTTTCTTCATACTACAGTTTCTTCATACTGAACCTAGATACGGATTTCCTTTTATTTATCCTCTTCCAGTTTTCCTATATCTGTAGATTTTCATTGATTCAGATAATTTTCTCAACCATTATCTTCAAAAATCACTTGTCTTTCGTTGAGACTCTAGACCTGTTCAGTATTATGTGTCTCTTGACTTCTTTCACATTTTTTCTAAATTCTCTCTACTGTCTTTTAGGTCAGGGGTGGACAAGGTATTTTTTAAAAGGATTACATAGTAAATATTACACTTTGGAGGCCAAAAGGCAAAAATGCAAAGATATTTCATAGCCCCTTATTTAATAAGAGAAAATCTGTGCTGTATCCATGGGGTGGGCCCTACTAGCTGACACACACTTGGAGTTCAGTTGTAGTGCTAGAGATTGATCCTAGAGCCTTCACACTAAGCTACATCCCCAGCCATTTTTATTTTGAGATAATGTCTTGCTAAGTTGGCCAGGCTTGCCTTAAACTCATGATCCTCCTGCCTCAACTTCCAGAGTAGCTAGGTAGATAGGTATATTCAAGCATGGCCAGCTAATTTTATTTAAATGTTTTATAATTAGTTAATATGCTATATCTAATTTCTAGTATCTGAAGACCTTAGGGAGTCTAAATCCTCTTTTTTTTTTTTTAATTGGCTGTTACCAATGATAAATGAATCATAGATCTGATACTGGCCAAGTGGCTGTTCATAGTATTGGCTTTCTCTGCACTGCAGTTGCATTCAGGCTAATAGATCATTAGATGCATTAGGCTGTATAGATCAGTGTGTCTGCAGGGTTCTTCATCCACACCCACACTGGTCAAAGGATCCCAGTCCCAGCATGGAGACCAGGCAAGCGTTTCATACCATATACTCAGGCCACGTGATTCAGTTTTCATTCTTTTTTCTGTAGCTTCTAATAAAGGATGTTGGAATTAATGAGACACTAAACAACAGGCAGCTTGGAAATAGGGGCAGGTTGAAGATAGTTTGTGACTTCAAACTTGCAAAACTGAGAGGTGGTTTTTTCCAGCTATCATAAGGAATCTGCTAGGAGGGCCCTGTATTCCAACACCTTATATATTTTTTCTTTTATCTTTCTCTGTTTTAGGTCTACAAGGAAGTCTTCTCGAGGAACAGTGAGAACTCAACGTCGTCGACGTTCTAAGTCTCCTGTCCTTCATCCTCCAAAATTCATACATTGCAGTACAATAGCATCTCCTTCCAGCAGCCAGCTCAAGCATAAAAGCCAGACTGACACACCTGATGGCAGCAGTGGGCTGGGAATTTCAACCCCTAAAGAGTTCAGTGTGGGAGAAAGCTGTACTTCTCTTGATGCTAATTATACAGGGGCAGTTGTTGAGCTTTTGAGAACCTCGGTTCCCAGGCTCACATTGGAGATTAAGACCGACGACTCCTCTGATGCTCCCCAAGTCTCGCAAGCAACTCTCAAGGCCAATGATCTCTCTGACTTTCAATCTGTTTCCAAGTTAAACCAGGGCAAGCAATGTGCCTGTGTAGGCAAGGAGTGCCAGTGTAAGAGATGGCATGACATGGAAGTGTATTCCTTTTCAGGCCTGCAGAATGTCCCTCCCCTGGTCCCAGAGCGAATTTCCACGCTAGAGGACTACTCTCAGTCGCTGCACAGAACTCTGTCTGGCTCCCCCCGTTCCTGTTCTGAGCAAGCTCGAGTCTATGTGGATGATGTGACCATTGAGGACCTATCAGGCTACATGGAGTATTACCTGTATATTCCCAAGAAAATGTCTCACATGGCAGAAATGATGTACACTTGATAGCCAGAAGCTCATTCGAGTGCTTTAAACCAATGAAGGGTTGTCAAAAGAGATTTAGTTAATGGCAGACTTTGTGGCCACTTTGTGAGAAGACATCTCTTTTCTGCTCACTGTGCTTGCAATAAAAACTTTTCTTGGCATCTTAATTACATTCATTCTTTAAATTTACTTTCTGAGTTCTTCCATACCCAGCCAAGCAGATCAGAGAAAATGCCTCTCATTTATAGTGTTCCTAGGGGATGAAGAAACAATTGCTGGGGATGTGAAGCAGTGGGTTTATGGTGAAAACCTTTGTAAAACAGCAGTTTTTCAGAGCTGATTAAGGTTTGGTAGCCAAGGAAAATCTAGTGTAATTTTATAACTGGATCAAACATTTGTCATGTTGTAGTTGCCAGCTCAGGATATTAGAAGTTGTAAGACCGATTTCAAGCCATCTCTAATTTAATGTGGGATTTGTGTCTTAAAGGTTTTTTTATGTTGTCAAGAGATCTGAGGTTTAGATTCAGTTTGAATAAATGAGCTGGCCTCCCTGTATTGTGTGACTCACGAACCATCACTAAATAAACCCCTGCTGGTGCTACTCATCCTGAGACATGCTATGTGATGTTTCTCAAAACTGCGTCAGTTGGAAGGAGGAAGTTTATTTGAAATTATGTGCATCTTGTTCCTTTCTGGCATTTTTATTTAGGTCCTTTTTTTTTTGTCTTTTTGAGACTGGGTCTCATATAGCTCAGGCTGGCCTTAAGCTCACTTTGTAGCTCAGTCTGGTCTCGAACTCACAACAATCCTCCTGCCTCAGCCTCCCGAGTGCTGGGATTGCAGGTGTGTGCCACCATGCCCGGCTTACTGTGGTTGTTATTAATATAACTCTTTGAACTGCACAACCTCAGAAGAGAATGCTATGTCCTGATGGCATTTCTAGTCAGGCCTTCCTAAATTCCCTCCAAAGTTTTTTTTTTTTGTAAAGAAAATTATGCTAGGGCCAGAGAGATGGCTCAGTGGAATAAGCACTTTCCTGTCAAGGGCCTGAATTCAATGCCCTGTTCCACCAAAAAAAAAAAAAAAAAAAAAAAAGAAAAGTTCTTGTGGGCGGGGAGATGCGCTTCCCTGGCAAGCACCAAGGCCTGAGTTCAAGCCCTGGTCCCGCCAAAAAAAAAAACTATGCTTGCTTCACCTGGAAGTGAAACCTTAGCTTTTTCAGGTTCTTGCAACATGAACAATGTATGTATCACATAATTTATATTTTAATTTATAGCTCCTGAGCATACCCACAAAATTCTGTGAAATATCTAGGTAGGGTAACAATAGTAACAGAAAATTTGTTGTATTTAAATTACAGAGCAAACCTTTACTATCTGCTGAAGCATCCTAGTGACTGCATGGCTGTTGGGTCACAGGTGATTTATACCTAGGACAGGTAGGTATGAAAGACCCTTGCTACTTGCTTTTTTTTTTTTTTGAGACACAGTTTCACTATGCATTTTAGGCTTGCCAGGAACTCACTTTGTAGGCCAGCTGGCCTCGAGCTAGGGATCATACTGCGTCAGCCTCCTGAATTCTGGGATTAGAGATGTGCCACCAGATCCAGCCCCTTGCTAGTTCTAGTATGGATCTAGTAGCATCTAAAGGCTGTGGAGAAAACAAGGGAGCAAAATGCCTTCATAACCCTAACATTTTTTAATGACAGACGATACACTGCTTTGTATGTCAAAGGCAGCAATTCTCAAAACTTGTTCTTCTTTTCACTTAATAAATTCTGCTTTCCAGAAAGAATTTATGTGTTTTATATATAGCTCAGTATTCATCAGATTAGAAACGAGCAAAAGGGGCCAGGCAGGTGGCTCAGTAGAATAAGCGCTTGCCTGGCAGGCCTAAGGGCCTGAGTTCAATCCCCAGTTCTGCAAAAATGAAACAAAAAACTATAACGTTATAAGCAACAAATAATGTTATGAAATTAAAAATAGCTTTTGTGAAACATTAAATGGGAAGAGTGGCATTGCTTACATTTTTTTGCAAGTTTCTGTGTTTGGTGTCATGGAAGAAATACTCATCTGTTCCAGCATCCACTCGGGATATTGCATCTCTAGCAGACTCCATTGTACGCTTCAGAGAATGAGTAGTATCTAGGTGCCATGAAATTAGTTGAGCAAAAAAAAAAAAAAAAAAAAAAAAAATTCCGAAGACCTGGCAAGATGTTGGAAGTGGAACAAAAGAAGGGAACATTCTGCAAGTTGTACCTCCTGCTGTGTGGACCTTGACCAGCTGCTGTGCATGTCCTACAAGCAGCTGATGCAGCTCTATAGTACTCGGTAGAGGAGGTAGCTGAACTGTGGACTTCAGCAGAAGCAGCACTCACTACAAGCATCTACACAAGGCCGAAAAGGAGGCACCACCCATGGAGAAGCCCGAGGCAGTGAAGACACACCTTCCTGACATGATCAACCTGCCCAAGGTGGTGAGCAGTATGGTGGGTGTCTACAATGGCAAGACTTTTAGCCAGGTGAAGCTCAGCCTGAGATGATTAGCCACTACCTGGGCAAGTTCTCCATCACCTACAAGCCCGTGAAGCATGGTGGGCCTGGCATTGGTGCCACACTTCATCCTCCTCAAGTAGTCACCTGGCCAATAAAGCCACCACTGCATCCCCCCCAAGTAAAGAAATTAGTTGAGTCTTGCAGATTCCTCAAAAGGGCCTCAGGAATCCCAGGGGTTCCTAGACCACCCTCAAGTATCAGTCCATTTAAACTGGTTGAAAAGGTACTAGCCTACCCACACCACCACAACTGGCATTCTGTTTTTTTGTTTTTTTTTTAAACTGGGGAATTGTAATTAAGTAATGAGGTACTTGATTCAAATACAATTTAGATGAGTTTCTAAGTCATTATACCCTTCTTGTTTGTTTTTCAAACTGGCTTAGCAACTAATATATGTGGAAGAATGAAAAGAGGTACTATCTTTTCATACAAAGTCATTAAGGTATAAGGATTAAAAAGATCAAAGTTCCAATGACCTAGTAACCTGTTGAAGAAATCCAAGTGGAACATCTAGGCACTCTAGATTTATGGGGGATACATTGTAGGTTATTAATATTCCACTCAAATCTTTTATTGAAAGGTAAAAAGTGCTCTGACCAAACTGGGCCAACTTCAGTATTTATTTCACTTGAGCATGTCCTTTACTCTTGATGCATACTAGAAAATGGGTTCAGTTTGTGATTGAGGGAGTAAATGATACTCATGCTCTGCAGGGTGGTATCCTGACTTCTCCATGTCTTTAGCTCACTCTCCAGTGAGCATCCCAGTCATCCGAATCTCAAGTGTGTGCACTACACCCGACACACTAGGTCCCAGGAACAGTAAAGTTGAACAATATTCCTGTCCTCAGTGGAGGGGAGTGGTGAGTGTACAAGTGGCAGGGGGAGAGAGGAAGCGCTAGGAGATGGGTAGGGGGCTGATATTTCTATTTTACTTGAAGCTTCTGCCATCAGAAAAACTGTGAGAGAAGGTGGCTTCTGAGCAGAAACCTGGAGGAGACGAGGTAGTGAGCCATGTTTGCCTCTGGGGGAAGTGCAATTTTGGCAGAAGGAAACAAAAAATTATAGTTAGGTGTGATCAGAAGGATACTGGTGGCACCATAGATATAGAGGGCCTTGCAGTGGGGGTGGGGGAGGATGTTGAGGGCTTTGGCTCTTAGGAATGAGATAAAGAGCTAATTAGGGACTAAGCAAGGAAGAAGGACAAACTTTTTACTTTTTAAGAAAAGATCTTGCTATGAGACAAGATCTGGCCTTGAACTCACTATGTAGTCAAGGCAGGCCTCAAACATGTTTTCTTCCTGCACTCAGGAGGCTGAGATTACAAGATGTGCCTTTTAAAGGAGCACAAGCTGCCAAGTGTAGACTGAGAGGAGGCAGGTAGAGCCATCAGGAGGCTTGCATTGGACCAGGCAATGGTTTTTGGAAGCTAGACAGGAGCTGTTGTGTGTTCGGGAATTATCATTACTTGTGTGTGTGTGGCTGGCTCAGCCCACCCTGGGGGCAGGCTGGCACAGCATATGATGCTGGGGATCGAACCGTAATTCCTGCACGCTTGACTAAGCTTGCCTAAGCAGTCACTTTAGACTGCTGAGCTATCTCACCAGCCCTATTTTGAAGGTACAATTGAAGGGATTTACTGGTGGGCTGGATATAGGATATGAGAAAGGAATTAAGAGTGACCCAAAAATAGCTGGGCATGGTGGTGCACACCTGTAATCCCAGCACCAGGGAGGCTGAGGCAGGAAGATTGCTGGGAGGTCAAGGCCAACCTGGGGTATATAATGAGGTCAAGGCCAGCCTGAGCTAGACCCTGTCTCAACAAAAAAACCCAAAAAAACTGCAAAAGCCGGGCATGGTGCCGCATGCCTATAATCCCAGCACTCGGGAGGCTGAGGCAGGAGGATTGTTGTGAGTTTGAGACCAGCCTGAGCTGCAAAAATGAGCTCGAGGCCAACCTGAACTGCATAGTGAGACCCTGTCTCAAAAAGACAACAACAACAACAAAAAAGCAAAGACAGCCCCAAAGCTTTTTTTTTTTTTTTTTTTTTTTTTTTTTGTCTTTTTGAGACAGGGTCTGACTATGCAGTTTAGGCTGGCCTTAAGCTCACTTTGTAGCTCAGGCTGGTCTCGAACTCACAGCAATCTCCTGCATCAGCCTCCCAGTACTGGAATTACAGGCCTGTGCCACCATGCCCAGCCCCAAAGCTTTTAAGAAGCTGGGAGTCAGGGCAGATTTGAGAGGGGAAATGAGTTTAGTTTTGTTCTTGTCTGAGAGACTGTTAGTACATGGTTGTAGAGCTGTTGAGTACACAGTTGGATAGTGATAGACCAGGAAATACAGTTTGGAGAGCCCAGTATAGGAACCCTCAGGATGCAGATGTTTTTAAAGCTATGATATGGAGGATCACCTATATGATATTCTGAAATGAAGCCAGAGGAGGTCAGTGGTAACCTGCTGCTGGAGTCCTGGCTACTCAGGGAGCTGAGGCAGGAGGACCACCTGAGCCCATGAATTCAAGGCCAGCCTGGACAACATGGTAACAGCTGGTCTGAAAAAAGTCAGAGGGCTAAGCTCTGGCCATTCCTGAGATAGAGTTAGGTACTAAAAAGAAACCAGTGAGGCAGGGCAGAGCCATGGCAGGTCCATCCTAGAAATAATCGAGAAAGCCTTTGGAGAAGGGAGTCCTTAGCTGCTGCTCCTGCTGCTGACAGATGCAGGCCTGCTGTGTGCAGGCAGGGAAGGGGAAACCAGCGTCCACCCGAGATGGGGTGCTGTGTGTTCTTTGGGAAGAAGAAAATTCCTACCCCAAGAGATGCAGGGCTCAGGGAATGCGCCGGCTATGAGAGGGCAGCTTTTTCAGCCAGGAAGGTCACAGTGTGGGCTTCCTCATAGGGGCTCGGGGACTCACAACTCCAGCAGACCAGGGCACTGTCCTCTTCTGTCCGAGTTTTATGTCCCTTCAGCTTGAGTTTTCCTGGGAAGCAACCTGGCTTAAAATGTCAAGGAGGTAAGAGTGGGAAGAAGTGAATACCTCTGACCAAAACAGAACCAGAGTGAAAAAAACAGCCTGGGAAGAAGAGTGAGCATAGAAGCTACCTTTAACCATTGTTTAAACTTCATTCGCACCTTATTCCATTTTATTTTGAGAACTATTTTTTTTAAGGGCAATCTGTCATAATGCACATATGGCCACAAGAGGGACACCTTTCCCAGAAATGTGCAAAATTAAGGTCAGGACAAAATAAATGGTGATTCTGTCCATTGGGCAGGTAGGGCCAGGGCCAAACTTGGCAATCTGAATTTTACATAAACATTTACAAAAATAAATTGCTTATGAGGGGCAGAACTGAGATTTGAACGTATATCTAACTCCAAAACTACCTACCCCAACATAGCCTACAGAAAGTAAATGAATCTACCACTTAGAAAAACTTCCATTATTTGAAACTTAAATAGTTCAGGGACAAGATCTACCTGGGGAGCTTTTAGACAGAATGAAGTTACCCAGGTCCTCTCCCAGGTCAGTCTAATCACACAGATCTGGAGTGGGGCTCTGGAGTGTGTTGAGGTGCCCATATTCTCTGGATGTGTCTCCTGTACATCTGCAGCAGGGACCCTTCACAGGGAGCAGTTGTGGCTGAATGAATGGTGGCTACATTTACTGAGCCAGAGCTGTTCCCAAGGCCACCCTTGTCCTTAGAACACCGTCACAGAGCTTAGCTTGGCGTTTAGTTACAGTGGGCAGAGCGCTGAGGAGACTCAGTTGGGATGCTCTTCCATCTTCACTTTGGGGCAAGTTGCTGCTCCAAATCCTCAGGGAGCAGTGAGGATGTAGCCCTGGAGGCAGCGCTGAGGTGTCCTGTGAGGTGACTTCTGAGGAGCAAGCTGGCCAAGGGTCAGGCTGCTGGGTGGGGTGACTCTTTATCCACTGTCACTGGCTGTGAGGGAGCCTGGGATTTCCTCCAGGTGGTGAAATATGCAGACCTGGAAGCAGCTGAAAAGATACAGGCTGTGTGCATCAGAGAACCAAGTGACAGGAGCTGGTGATCCGTGGGGCAGCAAGGAGAGAGCATTTTCTGCCCATTTTGGAGCTAAGAACAAAACTTTTGCTGAGACTTTATGTGGCCTCACTGCCATGGGATTTAGAAGTACATCACATGTGTTTTAAGTCAGATAATAGTCCGAATGGCTCTAATATCTAGTGGCTTTGCTGTGTGTGTGTGTGTGTGTGTGTGTGTGTGATTTCTACCCCAACCCATCTACCTGTCCTCTCTCTGTTCCTCTGTCTCTCTCTCTCTCTGTCTCTGTCTGTCTGTCTGTCTGTCTGTCTGTCTGTCTCTCTCTCTCTCTCTCTCTCTCTCTCTCTCTCTCTCTCTCTCTCTCTCACACACACACACACACACACACACACACACACACTCACAGCTTCTTCTTAACCTCGGAAGCCCTCACCATTCCCAGAAGTACACTGTATTGTTACCCATGGGCTTGGTTGGAATTTACAATCATTAGCTCAGACACAGCTTCTAGTCATGGTGATTTATTTGTTCTTTCTACTGGAGTTTGGTGGGAACCTGAGTGCTGGGAATCCACCCAGGCCCTTAGCTCTTGACCCGGTCCCAAGAGCTCTCTGACGCCTGGCCTCTGGCTCTGAGGACACTAGAGCAGAGAGTTCAGAAGGAAGTTTTAACAGAAGTCATGAGCCTTAATCCTTGAGTATTTCTTCATGGACGGCATTCTAACACAGCCTGCACCCCTGTGTCTCAGAAATAAAATGGGGACAGCCTCCTCTCCTTCAGGACAGCATTTGCCCTTTGGGGTGCAGGCAGACCATACCTCTAACCCTGAATTCTTCCAGGGTTCCTGAGGTTCTATCTTCAGATTTGCTCTATCTTTCAGGCTCTGTTCCAGAACCTCATCTCTCTTCCTGAGTCTCCCTTTGCAGTCAAAAGCAAATGGGCACCTGTGCCCATTCGTTTCGGTCACCCGCTTCCTTGATGGGCTTGGCAGTGCTTCCCAGAGTCCCGAGGCCCCTTGGCGAGTGTGATGGGCGGGAGCGTCTGAGGTATCCTAGCTTGTGTGTGTGCATGTTGGGGGAGCTCGTGTCTGGGGGCGCTGTACTTGGAGTACCCTACCTCTCCTGAGAACACTGAGAACAGAAGGCAGCTCTGACCCATGGGAAGGGAAGACATGAGGTGGCCCGGGCTGCCCGCACTTAGCTCTCGGCTTCCTTCCTCTGCCATCCAGCTCCTGCCTGGGTCTGCAGCCCCGGCTGGGTTTGAAACACCCCTCCCTCCTGCTTTGAGGGAGGCTGGGCTGCGCAGGGGGTTATTTTGGGAGCAGCTTGTGAGATCCAATGGCCTTGTTAGGGCAACACTGACCTTTCTGTCCCAGGAGGAGGGCAGGGCTGGAGAAGGGGCGGGGCAGGCAGGGAGATCACAGACCGCACACCCACCCGGGTGGAAGGAAGCGGGCCAGGGGCTGCCTTGGGGAATCCAGCCTGGGCTGGGGCTGCCACTGGGGAAACAGCCCCTCGTGGATACTGGACCCGGCTCCCAAAACTTTTCACTGTGCTTCTTAAAGGGATCACATTTTCCCTCAGGCTTCATGGAAGCCAAACTTAGGAAGCTTGGTGGGGATTTTTGAGTCTCGCCTGACTGCTTCCTTCACCAGTGGCAGTGAGGGGGGCCCCAGGCATGGCCCTCGCCAGCGCTCCCAGCGCTGACCTGGCTCCTGGGCTCTTTCAGCCTCTGCTAGCCTCTTGCTTCCCTCCTCCAGGGGCGAGGTGGTGAGTCTGGAGGGCTCAGACCTGGGGGTGCTTGGACTGTGTTGGTTGTCCAGGACAAACCCCTGCACCCAAGCTGGAGGCCGGGGAGGTGGTCGGGGGTGAGGATGAGATGAGCGGGGGCCGCTTTGACTTTGACGATGGTGGGGCGTACTGTGGGGGCTGGGAGGGGGGCAAGGCCCACGGGCACGGGCTGTGCACTGGCCCCAAGGGCCAGGGTGAGTACTCCGGCTCCTGGAACTTTGGCTTTGAAGTGGCAGGCGTCTACACCTGGCCCAGCGGAAACACGTTCGAGGGATACTGGAGCCAGGGCAAACGGCATGGGCTCGGCATAGAGACCAAGGGCCGCTGGCTCTACAAGGGGGAATGGACGCACGGCTTCAAGGGACGCTATGGAACCCGGCAGAGCTCCAGCAGTGGTGCCAAGTACGAGGGTACCTGGAACAACGGCCTGCAGGATGGCTATGGCACTGAGACCTACGCAGATGGAGGTGAGTGGGCTTGGGGCCTACAGTGCCAGGGGTAATGGGCAGGGTGGGAAGGGCAGGGCCGCTGGCGCAGAGCAGATAAGCTATGGTGTGACTTGCTGTGTGGCTTTGGGCAAGCTGGTCTCTCTGAACATCCATTTTTTTGTTAATGCAGATAGGGCCAATAAAGGGCAGGAGTGCCTGTGCAGGTTTGCCACATAGAACACACTCTGTACACCATGTGTAGACAGCTGTGGAATAGATTCGGTAGCTTGTATTGGCACGTTGGTGTGGGGGATTGAACCCAGCTTCTTGCGCTTGCCTAGGCAGGCACTTAGACTGCTGTGCTGTCTCACCAGCCCCATACTTCTTATTTACCATGTGCTGTACAAGGAGTAATGCAGTATCTGGCCTCAAAGAGTAGCACATGGGCTTTGTACACAAATATGTGCAGAGAGCTGCTGCTAGGAAGAGCAGCTGGGTTTGGGACAGGCAGGGAGTACTTTAAAGGAAGTGAGACTTGGGTGAGAGCTTGATGTGAAAATGGGCTATGAGAGTGGGAGGAGGGGTCTGACCCGAAAGAAAGAAGAGTTTTTGCAGAGGCTCAGAAGTGAGAGCAGAGCCATAGAGTTTTCTGTAGCAGAAGCCCTGGAAAGTGGCAGGGCAGTCACTACCTCACTACTATGTGGGATGCAGCACTTCCCCGAACCTCAGTATCCTCATCCGTAAAATGGGATGCTTTAGAGCATGAATGCTGCTTACGACAGACTTGATAGAGAGGCAGCCACAGCATTATCTGTCCTCCAGACAGAAATGCAAGTTCAGGTATCCCATACAGACTTTTCTGAATCAAAATCTCAGAGTGAGGGCCCAGAAAACTGAATGAACAAGCTCATCAGGCAGATCTTAGCATGTCAAAGTTTTTAAAGTATTGCTATAATCTGTGACACTTCCGGGGCGGAGGCAGGATGATAACTTGGGTTTAGGAGCGTGAATCCTACATAGGCAACATAGAAGGAGCCATTTTCTCTCTCTCAAAAAGAAAAGGATCTTGTTTTCAAGATAGGGTTTCACTGCGTAGCTCAGGCTGGTCTTAGACTTGCTATATGGCCCAGGCCGGTCTCAAACTCACAGCAATGCTTGCGTCTCAGCCTCCCTAGTGTTGGAATTACAGGCCTGTACCACCATGCCCAGTAGAAAAGTATTAACTTAAGTCAGGGACTAGCAAACGATAGATCATGAGCTAAACTGACCTGCTTTCTATCCCATAGCATATGTGCTAAGAGTGGTTTTACATTTTTAAGGGTTTGAAAAAAAAAATAGAAAGGCAAAGAAGAGCAAATTTTGGTGACATGTGAAAATTACATGGTAGAGCCAGGGACATAGCTCAGTGGCACAGCACCTGCCTGGAAACCATAAGATCCTGAGTTTGATTCCTGGTACCAAAAAAAAAAAAAGAAGGAAAGAAAAAGAAAGGAAGAAAGAAAGAAAATTTGACCTCAGTTTGACCTGTAGCCCTACAAAGTCTAACATAATATCTTCTCATTCTTCACAGAAGTTTGTTAGTTCTTGGGAAGCAGAGACAGGAGGGTCACAAGTTCTAGGCCAACCTGGGCTACATAGAGAGTTTGAGGCCTGCCTGAGCTATACAGCGACAGCCTGTTTCAAAAATTTAAAACAGAATTGTCACTCCTGCTTTTAGTGATCGATTCCTCCTTGCACAGAATAATTCTATGACATCTTCCTAATGACCTGCATGACTCAAAACTAGCTGATTAAAAAATAATTCTATTGGGCAACACAGGGCATATGTAGAACATTGTTTTTGTTATTCTTTAGAATGTAAGAGGTGGCCATTCTGGGAATGGCAGGAAGAGGCATCAGCAACCCTCAGGCTACAAAGTTTGCTCAAGCCAAGGCCCTTTGGCACCTGTGAGCAGCTTTAGGTGAGGGTGTGTTAGGGGCTGGGGAGGACTTGCCCTTTGCGGTGTCTGGATGCTAATGGGTTGTGTCCCTGGAGTTTCTACCTGCATGGTAGCACTGGTTGGAGAGAGACAGTGCTAAGACAAATTCAGGCTTCATCACTTGTCTTTTGGTGACCTTGAGCCATCTGCTGACCCTCTTCAGTGTGGTGCAGCTCAGCTTACCAGGTGGTGATGCTGGCCAGGGTGCCACTGGCCACACAGCTGAGAGAGGGCCTCTGTTTCTCTGGCAGTAGCATGGAGACGTTCCTCGAGTACTTATGAGGTGTTGGTTCTGCATGCTACCCAGTGTACAGTAGGCATGTCCCACGTTCCTTCCCTTGTGCTTTCCCCTCATCCAGGGGTAAACCAAGACTCATTCATGTGAGTCTGTGGACACTGGATATCAGTCACAGTGATACATATGGCTGGGCTGATGTAGCATGGGAACCAATGGGTTGATCTCCCAAAAAGTCTTAAGAGGAAGAAACTCATTCATTCATTCATTCATTCATTCATTCATTCATTCATTCATTCATTCATGTAGGCAGTATGACTAAACACCTAGTCTATTCCAGGTGCTATCCTATAACAAGGTCTAGGGACTGGAGCAGTGAGTATAATCTCCTATTTAGTGAAAAAGACACAAATAAATCAGAAAACATTCATAAACAATCTGACAAAATGTAGGTGACCATTAAAATTGTTTTAAAATGTATTGTAGTAAAAGATAGATCATAGGGCCAGGGAAATCACTCATTAGAGTAAGCACTTCCTTGGCAAGCACAAAGGCCTGAGTTCAATCCCTGGTTCTGCCAAAAAAAAAGACACATTGTCATTGGTCCCCCTGAGAACACCTCACCTTGCTTCTCACCCCATTGTTGTTGTCACTGTTTTTTGTTCGCATGGTACCAGGGATCAAACTTGGGACCTTGTGCTTACCAGGAAAGTGCTTATGCCACAGAGCTATATCACAGCTCCATTCTTACCACTTTCTAACGCAGTTATAGAAGTCCTTTCACAAGGGCTGGTGAGATAGCTCAGCAGACTAAGCATCTGCTTGGACAAGCACTGGGGAGGCTGAAAACAGGAGGATCACTACAAGTCTGAGCTGCATAGTGAGACCCTGTACAAATACATCTGAAAAAGAAGAAGAAGGAGAAGGAGAAGGAGGAGAAGTCCTTTCACATGAGTGTCTTTCGTTTCATTGTTGTGGCTGCTTTGTTGTCCAGGAATCAGTTCCAAAGGTTTACCATTTGTGGTCATTTTGACTTCACGGAAGAGCCAGAAGTTGCACAGATGAGAATGCACCGTAATATTTTCACAAGCCTGGCTTTCTCTTAGATGTCGCTCAGCAGCAGCATTCACCATATTTTTATCAAGCTGTATAATGACACTCATGAAAGAGGACTCCCAGAACTGCTTCAGAAAGTGATGAGAACGATGGAATGTGTGTTCAGGATGAGGAGGAGCATTTTAAGATGGGTTCATACATTGTGCATTTCACTATAATACATGTAAAAATTTAATCATTCACCATATACTCCAGGCACTTTTTGTATATAGAAGTTCCAAAAGTTTCTAGTATTATAATGAAAAAGCACATGCAGAGAGAGGAGTGTAATGTTTTTAGATGAGGCAGTCTAGCAAGATGAGGAAGACTAGAGAGGAAGGAAAGCCCTTCAGGCAGAACGGAGATCTAGCCCCAGGCTCGGCTTAATTGAGGAGTATCAAGACCACCAGGATAGCAGGAACCCTGAGTAAGTGAGAGGTACAGATAGGTGGCAAGTTGGAATTGTGAGCAAGGGCCGCCCCCCCCATAGTGGGGATGAACCCAGGGTTTTGTACATATTAGGCAAGTACTCTGCTGCTGAGCTATACCCACAACTCTTTTTACATTTTCTTTTGAGACAAGATCTTGGTAAATTTCCCACGCTGGACTCAAACCTGCAGTCCTTCTGCCTCAGCTTCCCAAGTAGCTGGGGCCAGAGAATGCAGAGCCATGTCTGGCTCTCCAGGCCTTAGGTTTGATCCCAGGTGTGCCAGGAGCCCTTGAGGCCAGGTAACTAGAAGAGCTGCTACCCTGGCTTGTTAGAGACCCAGGCTCCACCCAAATGAGATGTCCCTGTATCTAGGGCCCCTGGGAACCATAGATTCTCTCTCCCTGACTACACATGAGGTGTAACTCTCTAAAATTAGATGTGGCCACTGCTTTGGAAAATCTCTTTAATCAATCTGTCATCAGTCCTGCAGGGTTTGTTAAGGATCTGCTCTTTGCCCTATCTTGAGTAGCACCAAGGGAAATGTGAACAAATAAGATCCTGTGATTAGGAAAGGTTGGTCATGGGGCTCTGTACTCTCTTTGAGTCTTGGTTTCCTCATCCATAAAATGGGCCTATCCTAATCTCTCATAAGCTTTCTCATAGGATAAATGAACACGAGACAACAGCGATTGCTATTATTGCTGTTACCTATGATTGATTCATTTAACAAATACATATTGCATGATTATTATACCGTAGGAGGCATAGAAATGGTCCAAATGGTCCTTGACTGCACGGAGAATCTCGCAGGGAATTGCACGTAGGGCAGTGCAGAGGGGGTCAGGTAAGGGGTCTGTTAGAATGATTTGCTTCCCAAACGTTGAGAAGCACTGTCTGCTGCCCACCTGGCAGAGCAGCTCAGCCTTACAGGTGATGACCTGCTCTAAGCCAAGCAAAATTACGGGTGTCTCTCCAGCAGGTGCCCAGCCAGGAGTGGGTGATGAAATCAACTTCATGGGTCAGGGCCTGCCTTTTTCAAAATGGAAGGAAAGCAACAGAATAGCATAGAAACTGTGTGTTTTCACAGAGAACAGGATGAAGTATTTTTTTCCTAAGACATTTGTTCAATTGTGTGTGTGTCTGTGTGTTCGAAAAATCTGTGTTTAGGTTTGTTATGATGTAAAACGTATTTCTGACTATAAGTCCTAGTCAGAATGTCTGAAAACTGCTGTTCTAAAATGATTCCAAGCTGGGCATGGCGGCACACACCCTCCACATCCTTTGGCCACTAGCACTTGGGAGGCTGAGGCAGAATGGTCATTGCAAATTTGAGATCGGCCTGGGCTACAAAGTGAGCTCAAGGCCAGCCTGAACTGCATAGCGAGACCCTGTCTCAAAAAGACAAAACTAAGTAAAATGAAATGAAATAAAAGACCATGATTTTAGGGCCAGGTGCAGTGCCTCATGGATTGATATGAGTTCAAGGCCAGTCTGAAAGACAAGGTGAGACCGTGCCTCAACAAACAAAAACAAAACAACAAAACAAAGGAAAACAAAGAAATCAAATGAGAAGTGACGTGACCTGGCACCTTGTTTGAAGCCCCTCCCACTTCCATCTCCACAGACTTGCCCTCTCCTCCAAGCCTTTGCTTGGTTTGGGTGTTAGACTCTTCAGGTTGGGTATGGGGAGGGGCAGTAGGGTCAGGTATAGGGGCTCTGGCCTCAACCCCTGCTTGGAGCCTCAGGCACCCTCCACATCCTTTGGCCCCGGTCCTCCCCTGGATGTATGAAGCAAAGCTAAAAATAGCTACTGACCCAAAGCTCACACACACATTCCCGCTCTGCAGGAGTAGCATGCTCTGTGGCTGCTGGGCTGTTTCTACTCCACATGACTCAGGGGTCCCAGCCCTACACCGGCCACTGGTGATCCTTGTTTTCTGAGGTTCCTGATCCCGATCTCAGAGGCCCATACATGCTCATGAGATGTGTGCTTATGTGCATAGACTGACTGTGTTTTTTCTGAGAAGTATTTTCTCAGATTGGATTAGTAAACTCATGCACAAACACAAAAACAGAACCATTGATTAGCTCAGTAATCAAAAGACTCAGAGGAAAATCTCCACAGACTGACTCTGTTCCATAAAGCTAATAATAATAAAGTTAACACTTTTAAAGTACTTACTATGTGCCAGTCAGTGTTCTTGGCACTTTATTTGGTTGTATTATTTAAAATGGTGCAAGATTTTTATGGGGAAGTATTATTGCTACCCCTGTTTTACAGATGAGGAAACTGAGATTGATCATCTACATATTCTCCTTCAAGTTAGTAAGAGGAAGAGATGGAACAGATGGAACAAGCAATAATTAAATCTCTTATAATATAAATAAGTGCTTTAATAAACAATATACAGCAATACAAAATAATCAAGATTGGCTAACCAATGCAAATGCAAATGTAGGCTCATTCTTCAAAATCATTTAAGAATTCCAAGATGGTAGCTGGGAGGGGCAGTGCATGCCTATATTCCTAGTTCTCTGGGAGGCTGAGGCAGGAAAACCTCATATTCAAGGCTAACTTGGGCAGTGTAGAGACTTAGCAATACCTGTCTCAAAATAAAAAAATAAAATAAAGAGGGTAGAGCTGTTTCTCAGTGCTAAGACCTCTGTTCCAATCCTCAGACCTGAAAAAATTGTCAAGATGGTGACAGTAGAACATTAAACTTAGCACCATTCCTTCTACACCTCTCTAGGTTAAACTCCCATGAGGTTTACTTTTATGATCATAATGACTGCAGTGACCCTTTACTGAGCCCTCCCTATGAGGCTCTCTGATAAGAATGCTATGTGCTTTATATTACTTAGGCTTCTTAACACTTTCTTGTGGCTAGGCGTGGTGGTACATGCCTGTAATCCCAGCACTTGGAAGGATAAGGATTGCCATGAGTTCAAGGCCAGCCTGGGCTACATAGTGAGACTTATTTCAAAACCAAACCAAATCAAACGCAAAATAAGACCTCTCCCATGTACTATACTATTAGCTTTCAAGCTTTTATGATAGCAAACCCACTATAAAATACGTATTTCAGGCTCAGTAGAATAAGCACCTGCCTGGCAAGTGCAGGGTCCTGAGTTCAATCCCCAACTCTACAAAAAAAGAAAATAAATAAATAAAAATAAAAGAGCTGGAGAGATGGCTCAGTGGAATAAGCACTTCCTTGGCAAATGCAAGGGCCTGAGTTCAATCCCTGGTTCCACCAAATACTAATACTAATACTAATAAATAATAATAAATAAATAAAATAGGTATTTCATTGTCAAGTGTGGTGTTCCATGCCTGTCATCCCAGCACTGGGGAAGCTGAGGCAAGATGATCAGTGTGAGTTCAAGGCCAGGGTGAACTACATACTGAGAAACTGTATGAAGTTCTGTGTGTATAAAGCTCTTGGAACAGAGTCTGGCCTGTGGTCATGCTTTTGTTATTCTCATCATATTGTGAAAAGAATGTTTATCTCCAACAACTGGGCCCAATTTATTTCCCCTTCCAAAGCTAATGACTTAGGCTTGTTTTTAGTCCAATGGACTCTGGACACAGGAGCTCAGTGACTGCCCCATGACGGGGGACTGAGTAGCATTTGTGTCACATTTTCTCAGCCTGTGGTATGTATTCTTCACAGAGCTGAGCTTCAGGGACACTAACTTCCACATTCATTTATTCATTGGCTCCCCCAAGGGATATCTTTTCCATTCATGTATTTATTTTCATACCAATATTATACTATCTTCATGATGGTGGCTTTACCATAAACCTTAAAATCAGATAGAGAAGATCTTCCAACTTCTCTCTTCTTATTCTAGGTTCAATTTGTTCTAGGTCATTTCTACTTCCATCTACTTTATACAATCAGCTTATCAATTTCTTACCAAAACAGAAAAGCATTTGTGAGAATGGGTGTCTTAGTAGTAGTAAGTGTTTCTGACCCATGAACGTGGTGTATAGACCCTGACTTACTTAAGTCTTCTTTAATATCATTCAATAACGCTTTGGAGTTTTCAAAGATTTGCACGTCTTTTGCTAATTTTTTTAAAAATAATTTTGTAAATGGCATTTCAGATTTCATTTTACTGATTGTTCATTGCTAGTTTATAGAAGTACAATATCAACTCTGGATGATTTTTAGCTTGTTCAATTAATTCCTTAGTTCTAGGGAGGTATTTTTTTTTTTTTTTTCAGCTTTTAAAATGAATGTTTTAATTTAGAAATTTCTTAGGGCCAGGGAGATGACTCAGTAGAAGAAGTGCTTCCCTGGCAAGTGTAAGGGCCTTAGTTTAGTCCCCAGTTCCACCAAATAAAGAAAGAAAGAAAACTTATTCTTTTTTTTTTTTTTTTTTTGTGGAACCACCGAAGAATGAATTTATTTATTTATTTATTTTTTAATGGGACTGAGGATTGAACTCAGGCCCTTGAACTTGCCAGGGAAGTGCTTATTCCACTGAGCCATTTCCCCAGCCCCAAAATAAAACTACTGGGCACATAGAGTCACAAAACGTGTTTCATCCTTTCTGTATTTTCTTCGTAATCCTAAAGGTAGATTAATTCAGAATGGCCTGACCTAGAGCTGTCCTCAACTTTGGGATAATATTTGGGCCCAGAAACTAGTTTTGACTTTGGAAAGCTTAACAAGCCATGATGTTGATTTGCTTAGTTCTCCTAGTGTTCTGCCAGCATGGGTGGAACCCAGGCCAGGAGTGATTCCATTTCGAATGTAGAATCAGCATAATTTAACCTCATCTTGAAAATCCGGTGTCCCAGTTCATGGCAAGGGATCAGCATGACAGTGGACCATGTTGCTGCTTCAGCAGCTTCTTGGTGTTATCTGGAAACCGCAGGGAGGCAGAGCTGCTCCCAGCAAGACAGGAAAGCAGACGCAGTCTTTCCTCTCCATGGCCTTGTTTCTGTGATTCATGTGTCCGACTAAACAAATCTCTGGAGACACGTCCCATGGAAGGCAGGCCCTTGGGATTCATGAAGCTGGCTTGTTTGCAGGACCTGCTAATTCCAGGCCCCCAGCAGCTGTTCTGTGGCCAGCCCTTGCCCGCCACACCCTGGGCAGGAATGCCTAGTCTTCACTTTCTGAGGGTTCTTCTGGCTGAGAGGATCGGGCACCAGGGGGACAGGCTTGCTTCCTGCAATGGACCAGAGGGATGTTCTTGCTTTCCCCAACCCCTTCTTGAGCTGGGGCCCCATGAAGGTGGGCAATGAGGTCTGATTCTCCTCGTTCCTGCATGACTTCCACTCCCTATTTAAGGCCCAGTCCAGACCTGTGCCCAGCAAAACCCACAGAGCCATCCAAAGGCACCAGGGACAACTCTGGGGTGCCTTCCTGACAGTCATATGAGCACTTTGTGCCTGCAAGCCTTCGAACACTACTGCTCATGGTGTGGAGGGGGGCCACTTGCCCAGACCTAAGGCAGATGCAGCACGCAAGATACTCTGTCCCAGCATGCATCATGCTCACACTGCTTTCATTTTAATTAAGTTGGAATCCTCAGTGCATACCTTCTTAGCCACACAGTCAAATTTAACATTTTCAGTGGCAGGTGTATTACATACAGCACCATATAGGGCACGGTAGACTTTTGGTTTTTACCCTGAGAAAAATGGGGACCACAGGTGTGACAGAACTTGACTTGATTTAAAGGGATTTAATGGGTTCCTTAGGCCACTCTGTCTAAAAGAGACTGAGGCCAGTTGTGAGTTTGCTGGAATAATTAATATAGGTGAGAGGTTGGGGTGGCTTGGACCATGGTCTTATAGCTGTCAAGATGGTGAGGAAGGCTATCTGAAGGAATAACTTGTAGACTTTGCTGATAGACTGGATAGGAGGAGAGAGAGGAAGGGTGTCAGGGGTGGTCCTGGGTTTTGGTGTGAGCTGTGGAAGAATGCTAACGCTGTAATCTGAGGTGGATTCAGGAGGGACGTCAGCTGTCCACTCTAGGATACCACATTGAGACATGTCTGCTGAACAGAGGCTCTAGGCCAAGGCATACACAGAGCCTCTTCCAAACCCAGACCCTGTCCTCTTAAGTCCTTTTGCCCCCACACACACCCAGTGGGTTTTGGCATCCAAGGCCCTCAGAATTGCTGGCAGCCCTCAGGGTGCTGTGCTTACCCAGGGCCTGGCAATAGGGCTTCTTCTCAGGCCTCAGTCCCAGCTGTCAGCACCCGGGCGATGTCACCCAGTTAATCCACAGCTTCTTGTGTGAACTGTGGAGTGTCATCCGGGGCAGCAGACTCTGGATGTGGGGGTGGTGGAGCCCGCAGGTTAAGAGGACTTGTCATCCACCCACTGCAACCTGACCCTGCTCCCGAGAGCTGTCACAAGTGCTGCCAGCTCCCCTGCTTTGGGCTGTCTCTTGGTGATCCCAGGAAACCAGAGACTGTGGAGCTTTGACAAATAGCAGCATTTGGAAGCCATGGGAAAGGATTTTGGTGCCAGCCTCATAGGCGAGCCAGAGAGCAAGACCCTGGGATTGTAATGGGAAAACAATGCAGTCCAAACGCTCACCAAAGGAACTATTAAATTAATTTATGAGAGCATGCAGTGAAGTACCCTGGAGATAGGCCTACCTACTTGCATTGGGGAAAGGAACCTAAGATGCTCTGTGTGAACCAAAGCCGTTTGGCAAGGAGCTCTTACAGATCTACTGTGTGTCAGTTCTCAGAGATGGAGTGATGGTAGAGAGGTAAAACAGCAAACCTCTGAGTCCACCAGTGAAACATGCACATTAGTGAGTAGAGAAAGGTCCTGGGAAGACCTGAGTTGTTGACAGCGGTCACTCCTGGGGAGACAGTGCAAAGGTCCTTTTTGTATATTCCCATCTGTTTGAAGTATTTTTCAAGGAGCCGATGACTTTTGTAATTTAAAAAAGCTCTCCCTTTCAAATTCACAAATCATATTTATTTATCTATCTCTCTAGTTTTTGAGACAAGGTCTCACTGTATAGTTTAGTAAGGCCTTGAACTTGCTGCATAGGCTTGGCTGTCCTCAAGCTAGCGGAGCTTCACACCTCCACCTCCCAGCTCTGGGGTCACAGGTGTGCATTACCTCACCTGGTGCAAACAATATGTGGAAACCTGATAAGAACTCTCAAAAATACAAAAAGAATTGGAGGATGTTTCCCAGAATCGAGGCTCAGAATCCCAAATGGCATCCCTTTGTTCCTTTCCATTCGGAATACTTCTCCAGTCCCACCTGAGCTGCTGCCTGCAGTGTAACCCTGGGCAGGTCTCTCTGTCTCTCCAAGCCTTCTCAGCTGCGTGGTAAGAGGACTACACTCTTAAAGGTGAACTGACTTTTTCCCACCTGCAACACTTTCTGGCTGTGAATGGTGACACGGTGAGAGGAGACTCAGGCAGTGTTAGGAGTTAGTATTATGATCGACTAGCAATGTCTGTTGTGGACACAGGATGGGGAAGGGGTGGTCCATATTACAGGCTATTTTTTCCCTTGGATCAGATGGTCTCCAAGCACCACACTAGCTACATTTTCACTTCTGTAGTTGAAGTTGTTACTATCTGTGCTTCATAACTAGTTTGGCTAGTTGGACACTAGGGACATGATAATATGGGATGGTGAGACAACCCCTCCTGGCTCATAAAAGTCCACTGTTATATTGTTAGGAAATTTCACATTACCTTTTCAACTCTTGACAGCTGGGCCAGTCAGAGGAGGAGTATTCATGTGGTAGAATTTGGCTAATTCTTTAGACCAAAGTTTGTTTTACCCGAAGAGCTAGTTTGCCAGTATACCAACATATATCATGCTAATATGAAAAGGCCTTCTCACCAAATTTATGGTGACCAACCTTCTTTTTTTTTTTTTTGGCAGAATCAGGGATTGAACTCAGGTCCTTGTGCTCACCAGGGAAGTGCTTATTCCACCGAGCCATCTCCCTGGCCCCCAACCTTCTTGATTTATCTGGACCTGTCCCTGGTGTTAGCCCTGAGAGTTCTGTATCTTGGGAAACCCCTTACCTCAGGCAAACTTGGAGAGTGGTCAGCCTACAGTGCTTTCCTGTAGACTGAAGGAAGCCAACTTCTGCAGAGAGCTGAAGACCTCTGCTAGGTGACCCAGGTCAGGCTCACAGAAGCTGTGCAAAGGGATCTTGCTGTGCTCACTTTTTTGTGAGGAGATGAACTCAGAGAACTCGTCTAAGGCCATGTGCATTTTAATTCATTTAACAATGTCCACTGAGTGTTGTCTCCATGCTGGTCATCGTGTTGAGTGGGGGTCATGCTGTGGGGGGTGCAGCTGACTCCGTACAGCAGAGATCTGCTGTAATAAGTGGCTTAGTTACAAAGTGGGACAAGTCGAATTTATGTCCTGGTAACAGGAGAGCCTGGCCTAGACTTCCTTGAGGAAGTGATGCTAGATCTGAAGGATGACTGCGGCCTCACTGAGCGGAAGGGGAGGCCACACTGCGGTGGGCAGAAGGACAATGAGGGTGAAGGTTTGACAGTGGGAATGGGGCTCTTTTTTTTGGTATTTAGTATAGGATCTCATTATGTAGATCCCACTCAAGTGATCATCCTGTTTTCAGCCCCCCCCCACCACTTGCCACTGCACCCAGCGTTAATTGCCATCTCAGCCCTACCTGGGGGCAGGCCTGCACTGAGCACCAGGAGTAAACCCTCTGCCTAAGCAGGCGCTTTAGTTTGCTGAGCTATCTGGCCAGCCCTTAGTTTTTTTGTTTTTTGTTTTTGTCCTTTTTTCTGTGTTTTAGGGAAGGGTCTTTGGGGTGTTCAGAGTCTCACTATGTAGATCCGAGTCACAGTGATTCTCCTGTGACAGCCTCTCAAGGGCCGGGTTTACAGGCTTGCGCCACCACGCTCAGTCTCAGTTGTAGTCTCAGCACACCCCGGGGGTGGGGCTGGCAGGAGAGACCCATAGATTGAACCCCAGGCCCCTGTGCCTGCTTGCAGGCACTTTAATCCATGGCCAGCCCTTAGGAATGGAGCATTTTGAGGTCCAGAAACAGTGGGAATCCTGAGACTCTGAAAGAGAGAGAGAGAGAGAGAGAGAGAGAGAGTTCTCAGTCGCACCCCTCAGGACCCAGTCCTCTTTGCTGGGCATTGCCCTCTGTTGGTGGGAGATGGCTCATCCACAGTGAACACCTGGATGCAGAGACCCAGCCCTGGGCTGTGACGGCAGATGACGCCGAGGGACTACACCAACTCCAGAGATCCCATGGCAGCAGCTGAGGCCTCTGTTGATGCTATCCAATGTCTTTCACTGCCAAATCCTACCTCCTTCCTCACAGGCATTCCTGGGAGTTCTCTGCCAAATTCCCTGCATGAACTCTCAATCCAACTCTGCACTCTTTATCTATTTTAGGGAAGTAGGTAAACTAGAGATATTTGATAGATCTCCTTGTTTCCAAAGCCCATACAATTTCTATTATTTTTGCTTCCCCCAACAATATCTCTACTTGCTTTTCTGACATGCTGGCTTCAGATAGTCTGTATCAAGGTGGGTTACAGCCAAACTAGATTAGTCTTCTTTGCTTCAGACAGGGATGGAGAATGTTTTAGAGCTTTCAGGGATAATGGCTTGCATGCCATAGGTTTGCCACCACTGGCTTAGGCACATCTGTATGGTATCACTGGTGTGGTCCTGTGTACTCACCACAGTATGCATGGCTGTGACTTGGACTGACCTTGGTGTGCTTTGGTCAGGAGCCACTGACCTGTGGACACTCTGGTGCTCACTTGGTCATGCTCCTCTTGAAGCCTGATGAAGCTGGTTGGCGATGCTTCCTCAGACCTGTCCCAGAGTCTTGTGCTGACCCCTGGGATCACAGAGGAGGACTCCAGGAGCATCAGGGTTAGACAGAATGGGAAAGAAACAAACAAACAAGGAGGAAAGAAGTGATGAAGGCCTCAGGCAATGAGAGCGTGGAAAGGGGGAGTGGTGCTCTGAGGCCGCAGCGTGGAAACCGGGCTTTCCAGGACGAGTCTGGCAAGACGAGTCAGGACAGGTTGTGGAGGGGCTGGGCCGTTTGGTAAGGACATTCAGAGCCCCTGGGGACCTCTGGGAAGGAGCTCTTCCTAGTTCCTTTCTCTCATCTCTGCTCAGCTCCCCAGACAATGACAGCCTAACCTGAGTTTCCTAGAAATAGAAAGTGTCACTGGCTGGATCAGGTGACAGTTCTGTAGCAGGAGATGGCACACGGATCTTTTTCCATTCTCGGAGTAGATTCTAAATCTCTTTAGCCTTCCTTTGGTTTCTAAAATGGGTGGACTCTCTTCACAGATAAAGTGTGAGTGGAACTTCCAGATCTTTAATTTGGCAGTGATATCCTCAAAGGATTAGAGGGGCAGCAATTTTAGGACCCTTGGATGCAACTTTCAGCTGTCACATTGTGTCATCATGAACAAAGCCTTTAAATGCTTATTTCCAGTCTTTCCAACCGTAAAATTACAACGATGATACTAATCTCTGTTCAGATTGGGGTTTTTCTTTGCTTTCAATCTGTGAGTAACTGAAAATCCCAACTCCAAATGACTTCAACAGCACCCTTCAATATAAATATACTGTGAGCTGTGTATATTCTTAAAAGTTTTAATGATTAAAAAATCGTTAACAATGTGTTTTAGTAGATACATTTTAAAAGGCAAAATCAATTTCATAATGTATTTTATTTAACCCATTATCCAGAATATTATCATTTCTGTGTGTAATCAATATGAAATTATTGAGATATTAACTCAATTATTTTACAGTCTACCATCCTGGAGGGAGCATCCATGTGTAAAAGGCATCCACTAACAGGTTTTGTAGCAGGGATGTACAAACTGGAGGTCAGAAGAGAGGCTTTCTGCTCCCAGCCAGGCTCACACTGGAATCATCTGAGGTGCCTCTGTTCATCAGCTACGCTGCTCTCCCCTCCCTCCCCGCCTCTGGTACTGTGGATGGAACCCTGAGCCTCACACATGCTAGGCAAGCACTCTAACCCTAGCCACACACCCAGCCCTACTAGCCAGCTTGTCGTTATAGGCCTGGACCACCACCTCTCACCTGGACTCCCTACCTGCTCAGTAATTGCTGTGCCACTGAGCTATAGCCACAGGCCTAAAATCCACATTGCTGTGGTCTATACTAAGCTAGGAAAGGTGGATGTATTAAGGCTTTATAAAATTCAGAAGTTCTATTTCAGGAGTTTGTATTTACTGTTGTCACAGCCTTGACCAGCCTCTTGCACAGACTGCGGTAACTCCAGCGATTTTATCTGCTGGATCTCGATCTCTGAATGTGGCTAGGGACCACCGCCACCTGCTGAGCAGCTGGGTCATGCTCTGCAGGGAAGGAAAAGAGACATATTTCCTGTCCAAGATGTCACTGAGGAAAAAAGTCACATGCTCACCCTGTTAGGGAAGGGTCTACAGGGTGTTCAGGGTCTCACTACTAGATCAGACTTCTTGTGATCCGCCTGTTTACAGCTTCCCAAGAGCTGGGATTACAGATGTGCACCATCACGCCCAGTCTCGATTGCCTTCTCAGTGGGCCCTGGGGGCGGGGCCAGCACCCTAGGCCCCTATGCCTGCGCTTTAATCTGATGAGCTGTTTGGCTGGCCCTTTATTGAGGGTTTCTTTGGGAACAGGAGCTATACGAGCTTCCAGCACCAAAGCAAGAAGCTACTAACCTGGCTTCCTACCTCTTGGGAGCCAAGGCCAGGGAGGAAGTCTCCCATGGACAAATGGTTGTAATCACTGTTTAGCTACTCCTGGGAAAGGCTAAGAAGGGACAGGACTGCTGTTGGCCTCTTCTGGCAGTGCTCCATGGGCAGGGCAACCAGGAAATCTTCCTGGATAAAGTCACACTGAGGTTGAAGCTTGACTCAGCTGAACTGGCTGGAGGGAGAAGGAGAAGAGTGTGTCAAAACACACACACACACACGCAAAAGCCTGTGCAAAGGCCCTGCGGTGGTAAGGCAGGTATGGCTAGGCAGAGTCACATTGAGGCAGGAGAGGCAGACAAGGCTGCCCCCCAGGGTAGGGGAGCACAGGCTGTGGGGTCTAGAGTTTTCCCTTGGAGACCATGAGATGCCCTGTGGGAATCACTAGGCTAAGCCCAGCACTGTCAGGTGAGGCTCTGCTTCCCACAGGGCCCCTCCCTGCCAGATGACACCGGCAGGCTCCTCCTCCTCTCCCTCTTCAGCTGTGTTCCTCTGGTCCCCAGGGACAGGACCGGCTGGTCTTGGAGAGACAGGCCGAGAGAGATGGTCCTGCCCACAATGTCTCCCACTTCCCAGAGACCTGTCACTCCTGGCCTCTCCTGGGTGTCGCTGCCTCTTGCCACCTGTTTGTAAGTTTCCCAATATAGCCTGGATGTTTCCTCCCCAAGTGGGGGCCAAGAGGTCTCTCTGTTGCAATCTCAGTTTTCCTGGGCTTAAAGGGGCCACGTCAGCCCATCTCCTGCCAAATTGCAGCTAAAGTCAGGATGGTTGATCTAAGTTCACAAACTTCTCCAACTCGGGGATTATATGTCTCCTCTCTCCTCCCTTGGCTCTCGCTCTCTGCTCTATTCTTGTTCACTTTCTCCTTTTGTGGTTTTTCTTCTTTCTTCCAAGAAGCAGCATCCCGAGGCATGGATGGGGGTTGTGGCTCTCAAGGCTTAGGCATTGTCATCTCAAGTGAGTCCTTCATCCTTGCTGGACCTTAGTTTCTTCCTGTCTGTAAAACTGGAGCCATTGGGACCTCTCCAAGTGTTTTCACAGACCCATGTGTGGATGGATACAACAGAGAGAATGAACAGTTTTGGAACGCATGTTGTTCATTCATTTATTCACAAATACTGAAGATACCACCGGGGACTGAACAGACAGGGATCCTTGCCTTTGTGGTGCTTGTGTGCCAGTGGGGAGGTGTTGCATTACATTTAAAGTGAAGAAGAACAAAACAAAGGAGGAAGCTGGAAAACCTTGAGTGTGAGGGCTATAATTTTACGTATGTATGTATGTATGTATTTATGGCCTGCTCAGCCTACCCTAGGGTCAGAGCCAGTGCCGCACGTTATGGCAGGGATCAAACCTCAGTCCCTGCCTGCACTTACCTAAGCTTACCTAAGCATGTGCTATAGACCCCTAAGCTATCTTGCCAGGGTTATAAATTTAAACTTGTGCTCAAGGGCCAGCCAGATAGCTCAGCAGATCAAAGCGCCTGCTTAGGCAAATGTAGGGATTGTGGTTCGATCCCTGGCAAAACAGTGCCGGCCCCATCCCCGGGGGCACACTGATACATGATTGAGACTAGATGTGGTGGTGTGTGCCTGTAATCCCAGTGCTTGGGAGGCTGAAAAAAAGGATCACTGTGAGTCCAATCTGCGTAGTGAGACCCTGTATGAAATACATAAAGAACAATAATAATAAAAAAGAATAATAACAACAAAAATGACCTTGTGCTCTGGGGGAGGTTCTATTTTCATCTTTTTCCCTGAGATTCTGTCTAGGATCTCATACTGTTTCCCACTGGCCAATGAAATGGCAGACAGTGTGTGACCTGGCTGCTCCCTCTAGGGAGGCAATCCTCAAAGTCTCTCCCCCCTCAGCTGCTCTTCCCTGCTGGAAAGAGGGGCTGAAGGCACAAGGGACTCTCCCCATCATTAAACCGGTTCCTGGTGGTGAGGCCCAGGGGTTAGCTAGTTTTTTAAACATTGGTTGATGCTTCTTGTGAGCACCAAGATTAAGAATCACTGGCTCTGAGCATGAGTTTTGGCAGAAGACAGAGTTTGGACCCCACTTGCTTGGTCAGGGTGCTTAACTCTCAGACCATCTGCTTCTTCTCCTGGACTTGAAAGCATAATCAGGGACTCATGCCGAGGGCTGCTGACAGGTTTATGTGAGCCCTCGGCATTGTACGCATCCTTCACGGGGCTCTTCAGCAGAAAAGGCTAGAGCAGGGTAGTAGGAGACCTGGAGCTAGGGTCACCTGTGCTGCGAGGGACCAGACTAGGCGAGACACCCGGATATGCACCACCTCCAGAGTCGCAGTGCCCCAGTGCCCAGTACCTCAGGGTAAGATCACACCCTAGAGAGCATCTCGCCCCACATGTCATTGACAGCTGGGCAAGGAGGTCATAGGAAAGGCAGTTGCCCAAGGATACCCAGTGTGATAGTCTCCAGACAGATCAGCCAGTCATTTAGCACAGACTAACACAGCACCCCCTAGGTGCCAGGCACTGCTCCAGGTTCTGGGGATAACTCAGAACAAAAGAGTTCGAGACTAGCCTAGGCTACAAAGTGAGCTCAAGATCAGCCTGAACTGCACAGTGAGACCTTGTTTCAAAAAAAAAAAAAAAAAAAAAAAAAAAAAAAAAAAAAAAAAAAAAAAAAAAAAAAAAAAAAAAAAAAAAAACAAATAAAAAAGGAAGAGAGAGAGAGAGAGAGGGAGAGAGAGAGAATAAATCCCTTCCCTCACTGAGTTTCCATTTGCACCTGGGGAGAAAATCAAGAGAGACCACACCTAAGTCACAGGTACACTAGAGGGAGAACTTCTCATGGGAGAAAAATCAATCAGGAAGAGAGGCTGTGGGGAGTGCAGGGAAGACTGCAGTTTTAAAGGGGTGGTCGGGGGCTGGGGAGATAGTCTGGTGGTCTAAGTGTCTGCCTGGCAGGTGCAAGGACCCAGGTTTGATCCCCAGTATTGCATGCTGTGCCAGGCCCAGAACTCCAGGTGCACTGTGCCAGCCACCAAAACCGGCATGGTGGCACACACCTATAACCTCAGCTCTGGGGAGGCTGAGACAGGAGGATCACTAAAAGTTGGAACTGAGGGGGCGGGGAGATAGCTCAGTAGAATAAGTGCTTATCTGGCAAGCATAAGGGCCTGACTTCAATCACCATTTTTTTTTTTTTTTCAGAACTGGTGATTAAAAAAAAAAGAGTCGGAGCTGCATAGCAAGGCCCTGTACCAAATAAATAAATAAATAAATAAATAAATAAATAAATAAATAAATAAATAAATAAAAATTTTAAAAAGGGGTGGTCAGGCAGGCCCCGCTAAGTAACACAGTGAAATGGATCTAGAGGAATGGTCTCCGGTTGTGGGAACAGCCCATGCGAAGGCCTAGTGGAGAGCAGCTTGCTGGGTGTGCCAGGGCCCTCCCCTGGCTGGCTGGTTCTGCTGCCCAGCGGAGTCTCCTCATCCCCCATGCTGATTGGGAAGATGCCCATTTAGCTAGCGCTGTGCTACTGTGTAATGAAACCCTGAGCTAATAAGCTCTAGAGAAGAAAGCCTCAGGGCACACGGCTTCAGGTCTATTGTTGCTTGGCCCTGTTGCTTTTTAGGCCTGTGTGAGGCAGCACATCATGGTGGGATTTTTGTGGAACAGCAAAGCTAGGGAGTAAGAGGAGGGTCCAGAATCCTAGTCTCCACTGAGGACCCCCAAAGACCTAAAGACTCCTCCACTTCACCTCTTCAATGTCCCATGCTAGGACACTCTAGATCCAAACTATAGTGAAAGGTATTTATTTTTCAACAGCCAGGGGGAAAGGATCAGAGTGTGTGTGTGTGTGTGTGTGTGTGGTGGCCTCACACAGCAAGACTTTGTAGAGTCTGTCTCAGATGCACATCTTTTCCTAGAGTTTTTTTGAAACATTAATGAATTTATACTGCAAAAAGCTCTAAGAGGCAAGAGGTAAGGCACAGAGAGGATAAGCAGTTGCCCAAGACCACACAGCTAGTGAGGGCAGCTGTGTGGGAGCCTGTGCTCCTCGGTGGCCCCTAAATCCATGTCCATTTCCCAGGAGCTCAGACACTTGTGTCCACAAAAGTCCAGCACATGCCACCGTCCTGCATGTGCACGTCTTGTGTGGCCTCAGCTTCAGCAATGCCTATGACCTCACACACTCAGCGAGGGTTCCTCTGTGACACTCAGAACCTCACAAACATCCCTAATGTCCCCTGCATGGGGCCGGGTGCACTCCCCTCCTGCACACCTGCTGCACACTCATGATTCCATTCAATGAAAAGACACTGACGTGTATGCATGCCCTGTCGTCTCTTACACATAATCTTGGGCCCTCTTACAGTCTTATGCTTTCCAACACTCACACCATCATACAAATTTGCTGTCTGACCTGTTCATGGCCTTGCACATTCACATCCCTTGCACACTCATTTATGGCTGTGCACGTGGACTTGACCTCATATCATAAGACAGAGGGACGGGCCTGTTCACGCCACTGTGCACTCTTTGGCCCTCCCTCTAGTGGCTTTGCACTCTCATTCATTCTTCCCTGTCGTTGTCCAGCTGATACCTAGAATGCTCTCTTGCTGCACTCTTATGCTGCTTCCTACTGTGCCTCACCCACGTGGGCTCAGATGTCCTCTGCGCACAGATTACCTTGCACACGCCCACCAGCAAACAGTTGTGCAATGCACAACCCTGTCTTGTCCACTCAGGCTCTGGCAGTCAGGTTCTTCAGTGTTATACAAACTCTGTGCACACACTTAAGGTCACATAGCGTCTTCTGTGCTCGGGTCATTTTATACTTTAACTCTGTGGCTCACAAGTCTTGCATACTTGTAACCTAGCGCGCACGGGTGTAGTCACAGCACTCAGCAAATTTCCTTCTGGTTTGTCTGCTGAGGTGCTGGCACACCTCCTTAACCTCAGCCATTCCCAGAGCCTCAATTATACAACTTCACACACTCTTCGCAAACTGCCTGTTTGCACACCTGTGACCTTGCCACATGCCCAGCAGGAGTTGGTCACACGGTCACACAGACTCTCCTGGCTTGCTCACTTCACCGGTGTTGTTCTTGTGCACTTGTAACCTCAAGGTCTCAGTACGTGCACTCTGCCACTCAGATGGCCTGGCCAGCTCCGGCGCATGCACCACAATCTGATCACTGTGGCTACGCGGGCCCGTGGTGCCATGCACTGATGTGCCCTCTCCTGTCCACAGGGACGTACCAAGGCCAGTTCACCAACGGCATGCGCCACGGCTACGGGGTGCGCCAGAGTGTGCCGTACGGCATGGCCGTGGTGGTGCGCTCGCCGCTGCGCACGTCGCTGTCGTCCCTGCGCAGTGAGCACAGCAATGGCACGGTGGCCCCGGACTCTCCCGCGTCGCCGGCCCCCGACGGCCCAGCGCTGCCCTCGCCTGCCATCCCGCGAGGCGGCTTCGCACTCAGCCTGCTGGCCAATGCTGATACAGCGGCGCGCGGGGCCAAGGGCGGCGGCCTCTTCCAGCGGGGCACGCTGCTGGGCAAGCTGCGGCGTGCGGAGTCGCGCACGTCCCTTGGCAGCCAGCGCAGCCGCGTCAGCTTCCTCAAGAGCGAGCTTAGTTCAGGAGCCAGTGATGCGGCCTCCACCGCCAGCCTTGGCGAGGGCGCCGAGGGCGCAGACGAGGCCGCACCTTTCGAGGCGGACATCGACGCCACCACCACCGAGACCTACATGGGCGAGTGGAAGAACGACAAGCGCTCTGGCTTCGGCGTGAGCGAGCGCTCCAGCGGCCTGCGCTACGAGGGCGAGTGGCTGGACAACTTGCGCCACGGCTACGGCTGCACGACGCTGCCCGACGGCCACCGCGAGGAGGGCAAGTACCGCCACAACGTGCTGGTCAAGGCCACCAAGCGCCGCGTGCTGCCACTCAAGAGCAGCAAGGTCCGCCAGAAGGTGGAGCACAGTGTGGAGGGTGCCCAGCGCGCAGCTGCCATCGCGCGTCAGAAGGCCGAGATCGCTGCCTCCAGGTAGGACACAGGGTGGGGGTGGAAGCATGGGCAGGTGAGTGCGTGTGTGTGTGTGTGTGTGTGTGTGTGTGTGTGTGTGTGTGTGTGTACGCACGCACGTGTGGTAGCCCTGGAGCAAGGCAGCCTACCAGGCCTTGCCTCCAACCTGTTTCTGCTTCTTTTACTGTTAGGAGTAGTCCCTCAGGACGTTTAGGGGTTTCTTTGGATTGTCTTCAGCAGTGGTGTCCCGGTTGGCCCGTCAGTGCACCCGTTCATGCAGCCATCCACCCACACTGTCACCCATCCACTCAGTTGCCACGGACCATTGTCTCTGACACCTCTGCACTGACCTCTTACATTCACTCAGCCTTTCTGCTATCTACTGTATCTCTGTACCCACTCCACCTCCATTTACCCAATGCACCGTCCAGTCCTCATCTGTCTACTCAACAGCATAGTCATCCATCCAATCCCTTTATTCATAGAACTCTTCTAACATCCAGCTGACAGTTTCATCTACCCCACCCTTCCAAACATCCATCTAGCTGCCTGACATACACTGGAACAGCCTCTCTACAACCATTTAGTCATTCGTACTTACCCATTCATCTACCTTTCATCCTTTCACTCACCCAACATACAGTTAACCACGCATCCACCTGCCCAAATATCTATCTACTTACTGAGACCTCCATTCAACCACCAAGCCATCACTCTTCACAGCAAGATGCATTCACTCAACTGACCCCGTCTACTCAGCCAACCACTTTAACACACAACTATGTTTGTATTAACCCATCAGCTTCCATCTATCCAAACCCCTATCACCTGGCCACACTTCCATTCACTACACATCGTCTACATTCCCCACTTCAGCCAGCTACCTCCACTGTCCATCCAGACTTCCATCCTGCAATCTACCGTACTTCTGTTCACTCAGCCCCTCCTCCTCCCATCCCCCAGCCATGCATACAGAAAATCTTCCACCCACTAAGTATCTATGCTGTCATCTGTATTAATGCCTTTCTATGCCTTCTCATTCTACTTCACATAAAGTGTTGCTGTTGTCTCCAAATATTTATAACATCTGCTGTGTGCATGGCAGTTTGGCTTATGAACACTGACTCATTCAATTCCCTCAACAACCTTTTAGGAGTGGTGCTATTTTATTGGCCTGCGTTACAGGGCAGTTAAACAAAGCTCAGAAAGGTAAGATTATTTGCCCCAAATCACCCAGTTAGTGAGTAGCCTCTCATTTGATTCCTATCCTCCCCACCCCCAACTCCTCTTTACTATTCATGCCCTGGGTCTGGATTTTTCTGTTTCTGGTTGCCACTGCCTTTTTGTCACCCTTCTGTATTCCTGCTGCTGGAGGGCTTTTGCTCCTGCTGGTTTCTCTGTCTGGATTGCTCCTCCTTCCTCTTGCTGCTCTCTTAGTGTTACTGTTATTCTCATTTTGCAAATTTGGAGTGAGCTACAGGGAAAGTAGTGTGAGGAGGTGAAAGGCCGTTGCCTATGCCAGTGCCTATAACGGTCCTTTCGGTGGCTTTAAAGAGCCTGGGATAAAGTTGGTCCTTTTGGTGGCTTTAAAGAGCCTGGGATAAAGTTGGTCCTTTCGGTGGCTTTAAAGAGCCTGGGATAAAGTTGGTCCTTT
>PVKA01004186.1:0-29867 GCA_004027165.1 Ctenomys sociabilis | reverse complement strand
TGGCGTAAATCAGTTTGCCTGTATAAGTTAGGGTTCCCAGTATGTGGTGTCGTTGATACTCAGTTGTGTATCCCTGGCCATTTGTGTTTTCTTCTTCAGCCTCAGTGTTTCCTTTGTAGAACACTTGAGAAAGAAGTTCAGGTCCAGTGGTTCTTGGTCCTGTTGTATGTACTTCCAGGGCAGCGGACTCTGAGATGGAGAGCAGCATGCAGGGCATTCATGGAGAGCCACGGCCACAGCCACAGCCACAGCCATAGGCAGAGTTGGTCAGGAAGCAGTTTGCGGCAGGAGACGCTGGGCAGTAGTGCAGTCTTCCCAGAGGCCTCAGCCAACCACAGGGAACACTGTGTGATGGAGGTGGGCCTCACAGTTGTTCCAAGTACAGCATAGCCTGGATCTTCATATCCTCTGTACCAAGTGCAGGAATCTTCCAGAAAGGAGCATGATGTGGTTTGGATAGCTCTCCTGGGTCGCAGTCCCCTAAGCAGTCCTGAAGGGGGAGCAAGATGGACACTGAGCACAGGCTCGGAAGAAGCTTCTAGTTATTATCATCATTTAATGCATTTGTTTGACAGCTGTAGAAACTGAGGCACAAGGGAACAGAGCGATACGCTCAAGTCCACCCGGGGAACCAGATTGCAGCCCTGGGCATTCTGATTCCACGGCTTTCACCAGCACATGTTGCTACCTCCAAACTTTGTGAGCTTTAGATGGCTATGAATGTTAATATCATAGGCAGGAAGAAGCTATGGGTGATTTTCTTAAGACTTCTCTTGGTTTGTCCCTTCCAAACTCTTGTTGGAGTTTAATCCACTTCGATTTTAACAGCCTTAAGAGGCGGGGCCTTTGATTAGGCCTGGAGGACTGTGCCCTCTTGGATAGGACCAATGCCATTATATGATGGTAAGTTTAGATCCCTTTTGCCTGTTTGATTTTTTCCCTTCTTGAGGATTCAGACTTTCTTCCCCCAGAGAATACAGCATTCACAAACCATCTTGGAAGAAGAAAATGACCTCACCAAACAGTGACCTTTTTGATGTCTTGAGTTTAGCCTTCTCAACCTTCATAACTACAAGCCAGTAATTTGCTGTTGGTTATAGGAGATGTGAGTGAAAATTACAGGGAGTGTTTAAATTAAAAATAAATTACAGGCCAGCTATATAACTTAGTAGCACATTGCCTGCCTGGCAAATGTGAGGCCCTGAGTTCAATTCCTCCTATCAAAAAATTAAAAAAAAAAAAAAAGATAAAGTGTTACAGTAAGACACATTGCCACTAATTTTCCTCAAAATGCTTTCACTTTGAACACACCTAGTGTTCTTGCCACTGTCTGAAGCATTTCTGGAAGGTGTGTGTGTGTGTGTGTGTGTGTGCCTCAGTGTCCCAAGTCAATTTAAAACATTTACTTTTCACAGTCATTTTGACTTTGAAGAAGACCTAGAAGTTGGATGGTCCTAGATCATCTGTGTAATGTGAATGAGGACCCACCGTGATGTTCTTGACATAAAATTGCTGTAAACATTTTGAATTAGGACATGGATTTGTGTGCACAAAAAAAGACATTCATGAAACAGCACTTGTAGAACTGCTTCAGAAAGTGGCAAGAACATGGGATAAATATATTCACAGCAAGGGGCCCAGTTGATATCAATGTGTCTTTCAGTTAATTAATTTTTAATTTAAGCATTAAGCTCAATTTTGATCATAGTTCATGAATGATCAATCTCAGATACTCTGGTATAGCCGTATAAATGCACTATGAGGGGGGCCAGGGAGATGGCTCAGTAGAATAAGCGCTTGCCTGGCAAGCACAAGGGCCTGAGTTCAACACCTGGTTCCACCAAAAATAATAAATAAATAAATAAATAAATAAACAAATAAATTCACCAAGAGGTGGAGCCAGGCTTACAGCCAGGTGGTCCTGGATACTTCTATGAATAAAAAGGAGTACTTCTTAAAAGTAAGGCCTATGTTGGAATAACTTTAAATTTCTAAAATGTTGCAGAGATAGTATGAATAATTCCCATATATTCTCCATTTCATTTCCTCTCATTTTGACTTTCCCTTTTACCATGAGACATTCATCAAGACCAGAACTGGCCCATTACCGCTCCCTGAGCTCTATCGACTTTACTTTGGTTGTATTGGTCTCCCCACTAATGCTCACCCGCTCTTCTAGGAGTCCATAGTGCGTCATTAGGTCTCCTTAGGCACGTCTGATCTCTGACGGTTTCTTACCATTCCCTTGTTTCTCTGGACCTGGATGGTATTAAAGGAGTGTTGGTCCCTCGATTTGGATTTGTCTGACATTTTTGTCTGAGGTTATGGGTTTTGAAGTAGACCACAAAGTACAGACACTTTTCACCCTCATATCCCCTTGGGGAATGTGAAAGCCATGTGACTTCTCTGTGTACTCATGGTCATGTGACTAAGGAGGCCTCTTCCAGAATTCTCTGATGTAAAGTTACTGTTTTTCCCTTTCCCCTCTCTGATCTTTGGAGTCCAAGTTTTTTAGTTTTTTTTTTATTTTAGGGAAGGATCTACAGGGTGTTACAGGGTCTCACTACTAGATCAGACTTGTAGTGATCCACCTGTTTACAGCCTCCCAAGAGCAGGGATTACAGGTGTTTGCTACCATGTCCAGTCTCAATTACTGTGTCAGCATGCCTCACTGAGACGGGACATGCACCTGCTTGCAGGTGCTTTGATCTGCTAAGCCTGAAAATCTTCTACACATAAGATTTTCTCCTTTTTCTAAGGAGAGCATTTTTATTTGACTGACTGACTGACTGGACTGACGGACTGATTGATTGATAATTCCAGGGTTTTACACATGCTAGGCAAGAACACTACCACTGTATCACACCCCCAAGGTCAGAAAGGGAACATTTTTAGTAACTGCACTGATATATATGGTCATAACAGATGGAAGTCAGTGCTGTCCTGGGACATGAAGAGAGGGGTGAGTAAGAATTTAGGCTCTGGGGCCGGGCGTGGTGGCGCACGCCTATAATCCCAGCACTTGGGAGGCTGAGGCAGGAGGATTGTTGTGAGTTCGAGACCAGCCTGAGCTACAAAGTGAGCTTAAGGCCAGCCTGAACTGCATAGTAAGACCCTGTCTCAAAAAGACAAAAAAAAAAAAGAATTTAGGCTCTGGATTCAGACAACCATGAAATGGAACCCTGGCCCTGTTAGCAAGAGTTTTAGGGCAAAAGCTTCTGGTCTGGGGGGTCCCACGGGATAAGGTGCTCATCTCATAACATCAATTAAGGAATCAAAGCCAGGTTTGGTGGTATGTACCTATAATTCCAGCCCTGAGAACACTGTGCAGCAGCAAGCGGAAACACTGAAGTGACACCCAGGACTCAGAGGCAGATTTATTTATGTTGATGGACACTGATTGGGATTATTCCCTGCATCTCAGGCCCTGATCTCTGGTGGTCTCAGGCTTATATGAGATAAGCAAGACAGACAGAGTGGCTTGTCCATTGGGAATTGATTTATATAATGTCCGTCATCGGGACCAGCAGCTATACATCACAGTGACCGTTTCTAAGAGACAAGAGCAACCAGAACTGGAACAGGACCAGAGAAGCTCACAGACTGAAGTATATTGGCTGAGAGAGGGACATTTTCTGCTACTGCTGAGGTGAGGGATTTCCAGGAGTTTAAAGCCAGCCCGGGCTACACAGTGAGTTCAAGACAGGCCTTAAGCAAGACCCTGTCTCAAAAGCAAAACGAACAATGACAAATCACAACAACAACGACCACACTGATAGAGATAGTTCAGGGGCTGACTGAAGAAGCTTTTTTTTATATATAGAAAAAGGAAACAAAAGCAAGGAGTGGGGGTTTGCAGAGCTGAGGGCATAGCATAGGGTGGCTGATCCTGATCTGCTCTCAGTCTGCTTGGTGGACAGCATCTCACAATTGCTGCTAGGGGTTCCTTGTGAACCGTCCTTGCTTTGTGACACAGCCCGACACTCACGGTGAGATGACCGGTGTTGCTCAGGGAGCAGCTTCGGTTCCTGTCATGGGGCGATGCTCCCACTCAGAGGGGATCACTGATCACCCTGTGGTCTGCAAGGCTCTGCTTTTTCTGGCATCCGAGGTGACTGTAGGTTTAGCACAGTGTCTGGAGACATCTAGGCATTGCTTGCGGGGGTCTGGAAGTGGACTTTGTAAAATCTATCAGTTCGGTGTCCCTGCAAATCCTGAAAATGACTTCAGCTACTCTTTTTTTTTTTTATCTTTTTGAGACAGGGTCTCGCTATGCAGTTCAGGCTGGCTTTAAGCTCACTTTGTAGCTCAGGCTGGTCTCAAACTCACAACAATCCGCCTGCCTCAGCCTCCCGAGTGCTGGGATTACAAGCATGCGCCACCACGCCCAGCTTCAGCTACTCTTTATCTTGATGTCTTTTAATCTTGAAGAAGGATGAGACATACTGGGTAAATTTAAAGCTAATAAGCCTCATAATACAAGAGAGTCCTTTAGCAATTAACTTGCCTGTGTGCAGACCAGAGTAGGAACCTGACTGAAGTTTTAAGGTAACAACCAAGACAGGCAAAATGAAAGCAGAGATGCCATGCTTATCCTGTTTTCATTGCACTCCTGTATTCCAGCCTCTAGTCCCCTGTCACAGCTCTTCTCCTAACCAGTTGCATAGACTCCCTTAAATGCTGGCCCTGGGGTCAGTTGGCAGTGTAGGCCAGTCTGGTCAGCATCTCCCACACTTGATTGCAAGGGTGAGGAGGTGGAAGCCAGGGGAGGAGGACTTCCCCCAGGTGCTCTCCCTTTGGGGAGAAGCCCTTACCTCTCCAGGCTCCCTGCTTTCCCTCCCAGGTCATTGCTTTTCCTGCTGACAGCAGGACCCTTGAATCTGGAGGCTGTCCTGCCCTCACCGAGAAAGTCACCAGGCCTACAGTGGGCCCGAGCGGGAGCAAGGTACTGGTATCCAGCCTCTGGCACACAGCACTGCTGTGCACAGAGCGCGGGAGCGATTTGGAGTCTGAGTACGAGGGCTGAGGCCCTTGAGCCCTGGGGCTGGTGCTGTGCTGGGAGTTGCTGCCTGGCGCCTCTTCAGGCTCAGGCTGCATTTCCAATTAAGGGAGTCTCTGGGTCAGCAGAAAACTCAGGATTTCGGCCATCTGTCTTCCTCAGAGGCTCTTCCCCTTCCAGGGCTTTGGTGAGAGAGCTGGCTGCAGAAAGCACCCCCAGCAGCCAGCAGGAACTGCATCCTGGCCCCTAGTGCCTGGCCCGGGGCTCAGGTGGACCTCATCAGGGGCTAGGCTGTCTCCAAGGGCCTCAGTGCGTCCAGAGCAACGCTGTCCAATGAGGAGGGAAGGAAGGGGAGGCACATATATAATTAGAGGGGATTTTTGTTGGTTTGTTTTTATAGCAACCACATTTAAAAAAGTAAAAAGAACCCAGAGAAATTAATTTCAACAATGTGTTTTTCTATAACTCGATAAGTCCAAAATATTTTTTTGTTCTTTTCGGAACTGAGGATTGAACTCCAGTCAGGAGTTCTCTTGCCAGGGAAGCACTTATTCCACTGAGCCATCTCCTCGGCCACTCTAAAATAATTTTGACATGTAATCACTATTTTTAAAAGTACCAATAGGTTACTTTATACTCTTTTCAGACTATGCCCAGCGGGTGTCTCACATAGTGTAACTCCACTAGGACCAGACATATTTTAAGTGCTATCGTGGCCATCTGTGTCAAGTGGCAGTGTCTGTGATCAGGACTTGTTTCCCGGAGGGGAGAAAGCTGAGACCTTAACGTGGACTACAGATCAGAAAAGATTATAGCTGTAATGTCCAGCTGTTAGCCACTTGTGGCAGGGGCCACAGGGCACCTGAAAGGTGGCTGGTCGGAGCTGAGATGTGAAACCCACACTGCACCTCAGGAACGTTGTGTCCAGAGTGTGGTCTCTTTCTAATTTTAACAATCTTCATTACATGTTGGAGTTATATTTAAGGTCCGTTGAGTTAGGGGGAATTGTATTGTGTTTCTCTTTTTCATGTACAGGGTCTTCAGGGTCTCACTACATAGATTGGATTTGTAGTGATTCTCTTGTTTTTAGCCTCCCAGGCACTGGGATTACAGGTGTGGGCCACCATGCCTAGTCTCAGTTGCTATCTCAATATGCCTCGGGGGGCAGGGCCAGCAGGGCAGGCTGGGGATCAAACCCCAGCCTCTGTGTCTGCCTAAGTAAGCACTATAATCCACTGAGCTATCTGGCTGGCCCTCGTATTTCTTTTAACTTTTTTGAATGTGGTTACTAGAACATGACTTTAATTATACATGTGACTTCCATTCCATCGTTTCCGAGCAGTATTGGAAGCATCCAGGTTGGGGAGATTGTACAGCTGTTTATTGCTCAGGTGTGAAATAGGCCTAGAATTAAGGCATACCCACAGCCTCGGAGGGGGGTGAACCCACAGCTTCTGATTCTCTGGCTAAGAACTCTTTCCATAGTGCCTTTTAAGGTTGTGGATGCTGGCCTAGTGAGTGAATCTTGGAAGCTTGGGGAGGTGCCTGGGTTTCTCTGGTTGTCACACACCAACCCTCTGATAAATGGCTCCCTTCTGGAAGAAGCGCAGCGAGTGGTGAAGCCTTTGACTGCCTTCTGTTTGCCTCTGCAGACCCCAGTTCCTCATTTCTAAAAAGAGGGTGGTGACACCCACCTGGGAGTGTTTTTGAAGGGTAAAGCAAACCACACATAGGGAACTCTGCAGGCCCCGCAAAGCACTCAGTAAATGTCAGCTGCTACAGTCATCGTCTAGTATTCTTATCACTGTGTTCCACGCAGAGCCCAGGCAGGGGATAGATAGATACCCTTGGAGAGTTCTCAGCTGCCTGCCCCAGAATGGAAAGTTTGGAAAATCTCAGGCTTTGTAGCGGGGTGGCTTCACTGACTTGTTCTGTCTTTTGTTCTCCCATGCCATTCCACGCCTGCTTCCCTACCCCACTCCAGGCTGGCCCTGGAAATTCCCCAGATTGTGAGTGGGACTAAAGTTAGGTTTGCCAGTTGCTGAGGCCAAAGCTGTCTGGTATGCCAGAGTCTGCGTGGTGCAGCAGCTGTGTAGGCTGCGGTGCGACACCAGGCAGGCCCTGCTGCGAATCCTGAGTTCAGTCTGTTAAGGGTGGCCTTTGAAGTGTCCCACAACAGGTCGAAGGCTTGGTTCCCCCATGGCAACAAAGGTGGGGGAGGAGGTGTCTTGAGAGATCACTGATCTTATCTATGGATAGATCCACTAAAGAATCCACAGCGGGGTGGGCTTTTCCAAGGTAGGGCGAACTAGGAGGGGAAATGTCAGGGTGTATTTTTCTCCAGCACTTTCTTCTCTCTCTCGGATTCCTGGATGCTCTGGGCCTGGGCTGCCCTGACTTTCCTTCACTGTGCCCTCCTGGCATGGTGCCACTGCTTCACCATGGGGCCCCAGCAATGGCTTCCCTGTGGATTGAAACTGTGAACCAAAACTCTGAACTTTTCTTTCCTCCTGTGAGCTGTTTTTCTCATCTATCCTGTCACAGAAATAGACACAACACACAGCCACTTATAAGCTGTGCGACCTTAGGCAATTTATCTTACCTTTCTGGGATTCATTTCCCTGTTTAGACAAACAAGAGGTGTAAGCTGTTACATGAATCAGATATCATTTTGCAGAAATCTAAGCCTCTCATAAGGAAAGAGGCCCTTGTTTTCTCTCATAGTTGGTCCAGCGTCTTTCCCAACTTTTCCTCTCCTGGTTACACAGCTCTGATCTTTATTCCATCTGTATACTTACCTTCTTAGTTTTCATCATTAAATAAATTTACCTTAAAACTATTGAGGAAGCCAGGTATGCCTATAATCTCAGCATTTTGGAAGGCTAAGGCAGAAGGATTACAAGCTCACCTTGCAGACAGCAAACAAAGACACAGATTAAGATTCTCAAACAAATCACAAAGCTGAGTGAAGGCATCTCTGGGGGCTGAAGCCAGGAGGTCTGCCTCAGGAACAGTGTTCACTCCAACCTGACCTTTGCAAGCTGGGCATGCAGTCGTGGCACGTCAGGGTCAGCGTTCTTCAGGGACTCCAGCCAAGATGGACAAAGGCTGGACGTGGCCAGTGGGGGAACAGGAGGAGGAAGGGGCTGAAAGTGGGAGGTTCCAGAGCAACTCACCATCCGGGGATTGGATAGGGAGGGCTCCCTGCGGGTGGCCTCTGCTGCCAGGAGTTGGCAGGTGGAGCAGAGGTCAAGGTCGTCCCAGGTGAGACCTAGGATATGCACCGGCCTGGAGATTGGAGTGTGCCAGGTGTATTTTGGGATCAGTGAGTCACTGAGAATGCTGCAGAGGAGGAGGAGAGATGAGATACGAGGCCTCAGGCCGGGGCCAGGTTAGCACAGGCCTTACATGAACAGCGCAAGGCTGGGAGCCTGATGCTCCAAACTACAGTATTACAGGTGACCCTCTTTACCAGCATGAAGGAGGCCTAGGTGTCACTTGCTAGTGGGTGGTAAACACAGGGATGTAGCCTCCTTCAATCTGCTGGCAGGAACTGCTGCTCTTTGGCTGGCACTGATGACCACCTGCAGGATCATGGACGTGGCTATTTTAGCCACAGCTCTTGCTTTTTGAAGAAGAACTGGGGATTTGTATTTTTGACACAAAGCTTCCCCTTTTTTTTACCCTTTTATTTTTATTTATTTATTTTTGTGGTGTCAAGAATTGAACTCAGGACCCTGCACTTGCCAGGCAGGTGCTTATTTTACTGAGCCATCTCCCTGGCCCTTGACTTTTTATAATAAAGTTAAACATGTAGGGAGATTGTCCTGGCAAACACATACCCATGAACTGCATGGGACAATGGTTAGCAGTCTTGCTGTAGTTTGTCTTTCTTTGATATCAGCCCAGGTTAGTCTTAGGTCTCATGAAATAATTCATCTCAAAATACTTCAGAATGTGTGCCTCAGATACACAAGCATTTCCTACAGAAGCCTAAATCCACAGCTATATTAGTAGAGCAACAATAAACCCATAGGAATGACTTCGATCTCAGTTGTATGTGATGTATGATTTGTTCATGAGAAGTTGTCTCATTGTGGTTTTTATTTCTTAAGTGTTGGCAAATCTTATTCAAGGAGGCAACAAGGAAGAGCGAGAGAGAAGCTGGCTCAGCAGAGCGAGCTGGGGCCACGTAAATAGAAAAAGAGGGTGAGAACAGAGAAAGTGAGTGTCTGGGAGCAGTGTGGGCACTCACAGAAAGTATTGACAGGCCCCACTGCAGCTTTGATTAGCTTTTAAAGAATTTTTTAAATGTATTTCATACAGGGTCTCACTGCACAGCTCAGACTCATAGGGATCTTCCTGTTTTCAGTCTTCCCAGCACTGGGATTATAGCCACACGCTACCATGCCCCGTTTCAGTGCCCAGCACGGTGTGCCTGAGGGTGGGGCAGGCGCAGCATGTAGTGCTGGGGATCGATTCCCATCCCAGTGCTTCCTAAACAGGCGCTTAGTCCGCTGAGCTATGTGGCTGACCCTTCAAAACATACAAACTAGTATGTAGGCCAGAAAATTATATGGGGGCTGTACCCTGCTCCTCAGTCCTTGTTGGTGGGCTCTTTCCAGAGGAAGTGGGTGGCCACAAGAGCTGGGAGCCACCTGCGTATATGTGTGTGTGACCAGATTACTCTGAGAGAGATAGGGAAGGGGGGAAGGAGAGAGAGAGAGAGAGAGAGAGAGAGAGAGAGAGAGAGAGAGAGAGAGAGAGAATGGAGGTTAAACCCAGGGTTTTGCACTGAGCTCTATTCCCAGTCCTTTTAAAATTCTTTACTTTGAAGGAGGGTTCAAGTTGCCCGGGCTGGATTTCAGTTTGTGATTCTCCTGCCTCAGCCTCCTGAGTAGCTGGGATTACAGGCATGTGCTACCACTTCATTCTTGCTGTGAAGATGGGGGCTTGAGCGGCAGCAAGCAGGCTATTGGTGAGGAATCAGTAAAAAGACTGCTTGCGTTACGGATCCTGAGGCCATCTCAGGCGGCTGACACAAGACCCTGTATTACTGCCATTAGCTGATGGCATTTACTAACAGAAACCTGAAATGTGGCAGGGCTGCTGGCATGGGAAGGAAGGGGCTGGTGACACCCCCAGGAGGCTGGTCATGGGTTTGGGTTTCTACGAGTCTAGCGTGATTGATCAGTTATCCTTCTTGTATTCTTTTCAATTAGAGGAAGAAGAGAGTTGGCCCTGTGTCCAACAGGGGTGTGCAGGGAGCCCTGCACCTTAGACCAAGGGCAAGTGGAGGATGGCAGAGGATGAAGATGGTGGGCATAGTTCATTTTCCTTACACATCCATACTTATGATCTAGCTTAATTAATGAGTTAATTAATTGGAGTTTTGAGACAGTATCTTGCTATGCAGCCCAAGCTGGCCTCAAACTTGTCATCCTCCTGTCTCAGCCACCCTAGTGCTGGAACTCTAGGTGTGTGCCACCATGTTTGGCTAGTTTAATTTATGAACTAAGTCTAGTGAGAGAGTAATGACTGCCAATGAACCAGAACAATTATAACCATATACTATACGTTACCATGGTATACTGTTACTATAACTTATGTGTGAGTCATAGTAAATTCCTGAAATAACTTGCAAGTTATTTAAAATTTTTAGGGCCGGCCAAATAGCTCAGTGGATTAAAGTGCCTGCAAGCAGGTGCAAGGACTGGGGGTTTGATCCCCAGGCCTGGCATGCCAGCCCCCGCCCCCGGGGCACACCGAGACAGCAACTGAGACCCTTCCCTAAAATACAATAAATAAATAAATAAATAAATATTTTTTGGACTTGTTTATTTTGGTAATTTTCCGTTAGTATTTTTGGCCTGTGTTTGACCTGGGGTAACTGAAGCTGTGGAAAGTGAAACTGCAGATAAAGGGGTACTGCGGAATGAAGCCTGTTCACCTGAGGCTCTCACCTTCCCTGTGAGATGAATTCTGTGAGCCCTCTTACAGGGCCACAGAGCTCTCACTCGGATCAACACAGACATGTGAAACTCTGAGCAACCTGCCCCACATCCCATACCAGCCCTCTAGTGTATGGTTAACAAACATTAAAAGAATAATAGCTACAAGAGAGAGAAGGACTCGTGGGCTAGATTCTGACAGCTGGATTTTCTGGGTCAAAAGGATGTGTATTGCACTCCTGTCAGAACCCCGTCAGAGTTCATCCTTGTTCTCTCTCTGTCCTCACTCCCCACATTCCAGGGGATGGGGTCCCAGCTCCCTGGGAATGAGCTAGAAGAAGCAAGAAGTCCTCCAGACACCTGCCCTGTCCCGTGTCCCATCTCTTGAGTTCCTGGATGGACAAAGTCCCTTTGCACCCAGAGACTGACAATGCCCAGAGGCGTTTCCTGAGTTGTCAGGGCAGGATTCTCAGGACATGTGTGAGGCAGTTGGCACACCAAGACTAAGAGGTCTGGGAGGGAGACAGGAGCTTGCTGGAGCCCCTGGCAGCAAGGAGATGTGAGAACTGGGGGGCAAAGTGTCCGGAGAAGTCCAGCTTTCCACTCAGGGAGCAGAGAGCCAGGTTGAAGCCCCACTGTGCTCCTGTCAGCCCACAGGTAGAAAGTGCTGGAGGGAGGATGATTCTGGTGTGATTTTTTTCAAAATGAAGGAACTGAGGCCTGGAAGGGGAGAGGAGTGCAGTTGGAGAATGGGGAAAGCCAGGAGTTGGTGAGACCTCAGCTAGGTTCCAGGCCGCATCAATAAGTCTAGTGGGAAGCAGGCAGAGCCCAGGAGGTGGAGAGGGGCTCTTCCATGGCCCTACTCCCCAGCCCAGAGCTGTGCTTCAGGTCCAGCTACAGGGCCTTTCCCACTTTATTTAGTCTGACTATGAGCCAGAGAGCAAATAGGGTGATCTTTGGGGCGAGGTCACCTGAACCCCCTATGTAAAGGCTTCCCTACTTTCCAGTGCACCATTCTTGGCCCTATGCTGACACTTGAGCTGGGTACCAGGGACTCAGGGGTCAGTGCTGGAGGGGCCTGGACAGAAGAAGGTTGGAATAGAACCAGAACTGAGATGCCAGGCACTGCGCAGGGCAGCATGAGCAAGCTTCAGGTCACGACATGCTCACTGGCCATGTGGCCTTGCGGCCTCCCCAGCTCCCTGTCTGTCCTATATGACATCTGCAGCTGGGGATCAGGAGAGGACCTGCCTCATGGGCACGGGGGAAGATCTAGTGGGAACTTGTAAATGTGTGTCCAGGACAGGCCCTGGCACAAGATAGGGCAAGGGTCCCATCGTGTTCCTGCCACTACCACCTGCTAAGCTCTATATGGCCCTTCATCTCATTTCAGCCTCCCAAGTGGGAGCTGCTTATTAGGCCAGCCCACTTCCTAGATGAGGAAACTGGGCCATACTCACAAAACACAGACGCAGCTAGGCTTTACGTTGTCTTCGCCAGGTCAGAAGAGAAAGCTGTCATCCTGCCTGGTCCACTTTCGTCCAGCAGAGTGGTTGGGAGCCCAGGCTGGGGAAACCAAGAAGCTGAGGTTGAATCATGCTCTGTCATTTCTCACTGTATGTGCTTGATTTTGTCTGAGCCTCACTCTGTTTTCCTGTAGAATGGGCAGTAACTGCCCTGCTCTGGGGTTATGGTGAGGATAGAACAAGAGGGTGTGTGTAGAGGATGGCATGGGGCTCTGTGGGTGCTCAGAGACCAGCACGTAGGGCCAGTTTTCCTTGCACAAGACTGAGGCAAGAGCCTGTCAGTTAGGCCAGCAGCCCCCTCCTCCAGCACCTCCTTCAGGCACCACTGTGCTCTTCTGGGCTTCTAAGGCTCAGTGGACTTCCTGAGCTTGCCTCCCTGATCCCTTCCTACCAGCCAGTCCCTGCCATTAGGAAGGGAGTTAAAAATAAAGCCCGGCCATAAATCTTTCAAGTAAACACCCAGCTGTCTAAAAATAGCCCCTTCAGCAGCTTTCAGGGCCAGCTGGGCTTGGGTGAAGCATGCTGAGGCTGCCTGCCTGGGGAGGGGGTCTCAGTGTCACCCACCTGCCTGTTGAGCCTCCGGTCCCATTTGTCTGCAGCCCCCTCCTTCTACTGTCAACACCACAACTCTTCTCCCTGCCCACTGAAGGGCCCTCCTGGCTCTTCTCTCTTCCAACCCTGTGCCCCTTTCTGCACAGCAGCCAGAGGGGACCCTTAAAAATGTCAGCCTGGCTATGCTGCTTTGATGGTCAAGTCTTTGCGTGGCCCTTAGCAGGTTCTGTTGAAAGCCAAGCCTGAGACAAAGATTCGGAGCATGGAGTTTATCTGGGAAATGATGGTAGGAAGGAGAGGGTGAGGGAGTGAAAGTGGACGGCAAGAGAAAAGGACACGACAGGCAGTGTCACTGCGGGGTATCCAGTCATTGCTCTTGTCTTAGTTATGTTTTTAAAATCTGTTTGAGACAGGGTTTTACTGCATTGTTCAGGCTGGCCTTGAACTCACTCTATAGCCCAGGCTGGCCTTGAGCTCAGAGTGATCCTCCTGTCTCAGCCTCATGAGTGCTAGGATTACAGGCATGGGCCACCATGCCCAGCCCTGAAGTACTTTTTTCATGACTGAGACAAAATATTTGACACTCACAGGTAAAAGGAGTAAAGGTTTATTTTAGTTCACAGTTTGTAGAGGTTTCAGTGTAGAGTCAGCTGCTTCCAAGACAGGGTAACATGCCCGAGGGGCATCGCAGAGAAGAAGCAGTCCATGGAGGGGCAGGCAGGAAGCAGCAGCAGGGAGCCTGCCTCCTTTCTGTGTCTTTATTCCTTGCAGGCTACAAGCCTATTGATTGGCACCACCCATATCCAGGGCGGGGCTTCCATCATCCACACCCAGAACTAGCCTGAATCCATACCTTAATCCATATTCACACACCTAGATCCAGCCGCTTCCCAGAAGCCCCCTTATGAGTGCAGGAGGCCTTGGCATGAGACGGGACGTGCCAGAGGCTGAACTTGGCTGGGGCCTCGGCACCACCAGGATTTCTTATCCGAGGGATGGACCTTGCTTCCGTTTCTTCATTTGCTGAGCACCTTCCCTGGGACAGGAATCCCCTCACTTCTAGATTGTGCTTGAGCTTGGGTGAGGATAAAGGGACTTCCTCGGGCAGTGGAGCAGGCTCTGGGCAGACAGTGGGCAGCTGTACTTGAGTGACTACATCGGGGCTGGGTGAGTCTAACCTCATGTTGAAACACAGCTGTGGGTAAAACGGGTGGGCAGAGGGGATAAGACATAGGCACCAGGGGGGTCTGCTGTTAGAAATTCCAGCTTCCTTCCTTGACCTAAAGACCCTCTGTCTCTGCTTCCTGTCTCACGCTAGCCTCCCCGGTCACTTGCCTTCGGCACAGTTCTTCTGAGGGCCATCCTCTCTCCTGCCTGTGGGCCTCTGAAAGTGCTGTTTCATTCTCCCCAGATGCTTTCCCCTCGCCCTTTATCTCACCAGCATCTGCTCGTTCCTTTGGCATCCCTCAGCTCAAGTGTTACTCCCTCAGGGAAGCTCTGAGCTCCCTTCTAGCCTGGATCCCCTCTTCTATGCATTCCCAGCATGTTGGGCTAGGTCCCAGGACCTGGCACAGTACGCAGGATGTATGCGAGGCTTAGGAAGCAGGTTGGCTGACTGACGGTAGCTCTCAGTCACCTCACACTGGGAAAACCCGATGGACAGAGCTGCCCTCCACATGACTCATGCAAACTTTCAAGCACATTCAGCCGATATAGAGTGGTGTCTCTGTGCCTCATGGTGTTCTGGGATTGGGGGAGAAATCCTGAAGACCCTGGCCTTTCGTAACAGCTCCATCCTAGGGGGTGGGGCCAGCCTAGCAGACAGAATAAATGATGAAGCCCTACAAGAGGGGAAATAGTCTTTTTTAATACATGACCAGGGTAGGCTTCATTGATATTTAAACAAAGACATGGAAGAGTTGAAAGAGTCAGCAGGGCAGTCTGGGAAGGGCTGCTCAGGAGGGGTGTGAGCCCTAGGGCTTGCATATGCCTGGTGCGCTTTAGGGGCAGCACGGAGAACAGTGTGGCTAAGACGGAGTGAATGGGGGAGCAGCTGTATGAGCTGTGGCCAGAGGGCGTGTGGGCAGAAACACAGCTGAGCTGTGTAGTACGGGAGCCATGGCAGTGTGCCTATGTCAGTTTGGATTGAGTGAGAAGTTTGGGTATGTTTTAAGCTGTGGATGGCACAGGTATAGGACATTTTCCTCATGGCTGCACATTTGCTGGACAGTGCCTTCGTTGCCACATACCTACACAGTCAGTGGGGTCCCAAGAGGGCGCGACGGGAGACTAAGAAAAACACTAAACACATACTAAAAGGAAAGCTAGGAACAAGTGGGACCTGACCTCTCTGATGGAGGGGGAGCAACAACATAGCATGGTCTGCATCTTTGTTTGTATACAGTAAAAGGGGAGAAGCAGGCAATAGGGCCAGAAGTGCAAGGCCTCAGGGTTTTGCTGAGAACACCGAAAGCAAAATTCTCAGGGCCATCTGTGCTGTAGTTAATGGGCAAGAACCAAGGCAGACACCTGCTGGAAGAGCCGCGTCCTGGGCCCAGCAGCTTGTTCCTGCGGCTTGCCTCGGGAGCTCTGTGTTCTTGGGCTGGCCTTGCTCTAGCCCCGAATGTGGGTCATTCTCCAGCTCGGCCACACCCCACAGCGGGCCACAGAGGGCATGCATGGTGGGGTGCTTTCCTCACCTCCCAAAGTGGGGGTGATTGAAGCATGCAGGGCCATCTGGTCCTACCCTAGCCAGAATACCTTTCCATTCTGCCACTGGTCCTGCCTCTACAGGTATGGGGCGCTCACCATCTCTCAGGTCAATGATTGAATGATTGAACATGCTAAACTGGAAGGGTTTTCTAGCTTTTTGTAATCTCTACCCATGGCTCCAGCTCTGTCCGAAGGCCAGAACTAGAAGTTCTGGAGCCTTACCGACGAGCCTCACTTTCTTACAGAGAGGGCCAGCCAGGCCATACAGGGGTGATGTGACAGCTCCAGGTACCCAAGAGACCTACCTTCATCTGTGGGACCCTTCCGCATATGCAAAGATGGCCATGGTGCCCCCACTCCACTCTGCATTCCAGGTGGAAAGAAGAATAAAGACAGAGTTCAAAATGCTCTGGTTTCTCCTTCTGGGGAAGAGATGCCCACCTAGGGATTTAGCTTTCCTTAGATGCAGAGGAGTCTGGAAAGGGGGGTGTTTTTAGCTAGATGTCCTGCTTCTCTGACTACAGTAGCATTCGGTCAAAGGGAAGAGAAGGACAGTAGATATTTGGTGAGCAGCTAGCTGTGTCGCTGCACAGATGAAAAACAGTGATCTTCTCTGGCCAAAATGCCTTTGGTTCCTTCACAGCTCCTGTTTTCAAGTTGCCTCGTGTTCCCCACCGGGAGGCTGTGGGGAGATATTATCTGTGCTCCGGCTTGGGGCTGGTACACCCGTAGGCTGCACAAGCTACTTCCCCAAGCCTCAGTTTTCTCAGCCACAGAAGACAGTAGACATCGATCTAGCATGTGACATAATGAAACAAGCTGTATCCAGTACTGACCGCCATGCCTGACACACAGCGATGATTCAGTAGCAGCAGTTGTCACTTTTGCTATCAGAACTGATACCAGTCTTACTCCTTCCTTCCGGTATTATTGACTGAAGAGCTGGATAGCTCAGGACAGACCGGGTTCACCGCAGGGATCCCTGCTCTGTGCTCCCAGCAATCACCCCAGAGAGACCCTGTCTCCCGATGCCTCGAGGCCGGGGTGCGTCATGGAGCCAGGTGGAGGGCATGCTGCTAGGGGACAGACTCATCTCCAAAAGCCACCTGTGGCCAAGCCATGGCTCTTGGGCCTGCCTGCTATGTTACTGCTGAAATGCCATTCCCGTCAGCCCTGGCTTCCTGCAGCCCTCTCTCAGCAGGGTGCTTGCCACATGTTCATGGCAGCCCTGTGGCTATGCTATAACCCCACAGGGTCTGCTGAGGGTCTTGCTGGAGCCTGGTCCAGGGCTGGACCCTTCTTGGGCTCTGGTCCTCCAAAAAGGAATTTGTCAGCAGCTGCCCTGGCGCTCCCCTGAGCTCTGGCCTGCACAGTGCTCTCAGGCCCACCCCAGCCCAGGGGATGGAGAGATGAGCATCGTGCTGCAGAACACCTGTGCCAAGCGCCTCTGCATTGTCCTTTAAAAAAATGTATGTTATATATTCACTGGTCGCAAATCTGTTACAAAAAATATAGGGTCCACCTCCTTTCCCCGTCCTAGAATTGCTGCCACCTCTGGACCCATAGGAGGCTACTGCTTTTGTTTGTGGAGGAAGGAATCCATTTCCTAGAGTACTGAGCTCCTGCTGGCTTAACCTTGAGACAGGACGCCTCCCCCAATTCAATTCCTTGCTGGCCTTTGCCATGTCCCTGCCACACAGCTATTGTTACCATGGCTTCTTCGGGAGGTGACTTCAGCCCATGGAGTCCAAGGCAGCCAGTGAGGTCAGCAAGGCAGAGCAGACAGGGACCAACCTGGACGAAGGCCCAGGGCTGTGACAGCACGGACAAGGGCAGGGTTTCCCACGTGCCCGCCACTCATATCCCCTCCTGGTCACAGCCTATCTGCATACCATCTGGATTTGTATTTCCTTACTGTTTAAAAATATTTCCACTTTCTTAAATCCAAATTTATTTTTATAAAGGAACTTTATTCATTACCATACATAGAAATCCATTACTAGATTAAAGAAGTTAGCCAAAGAAAGAAACAAAGAGGAAGAAAGAAAAATACACAGTGAAGCAAACTGTTATGAAACTAACCCTTCGTCTCTTACTCAAAGCTCAGATGCAAACCTGCCTTTTGCTGTTTAGAAAGGAGGATGGGGGCCTGGTGATAATAAAGATGTATTAGCTCCAAACAAGACTGTCTCACTGATGCAGTCAGTGATGCAGGATGGCTGAAATTGAATTTTAATGGAACAGTGTTATTTAATGAATAGCCTCGACCCATGAATCATTTTTGGTCCTCCCAGTACTAAGCAACAGAAACACTGGCCTAAAAAACAGATCTGTCTTCTCCCTCTCTTTAGGGCCTCAGAGAGGGGGAAGGCCTGTCTTTGGAGGGCTTTATTCTACCAAAACTAGGGCTTGTGGAGCTTTGGGTAAAAGGAGCCCCAACTCCCAGGCGCTGTACACAGTAGGCACTCACTAAATGCTCATCAGTGACTAACTCTTAGCGGATCTTAGGGGCTCTTGGGAAAGAAAGACAGATGTTTGGCAAACAGATGTCCTCCTGAATCTTGTCTAAGAGGGCACATGTCCTCTTACTCTATCCTCCTGGGACGGTTTATCTCCCAGCCACGGCCACGATGGGGGGATGCTGGGCCACGCTTGCCACTTTTCCCTCATCTCATCCTTTTGTTTGCACTACGTAGGGAACACACAACCATGCATGTGAACAGATCATCACGGATTCTTTTCTTGGTCCTGTAAAGTCCCACACAGGTGCCTGTTCTGCAGGGGCAGCTGCCTTCTATGCAATAATTCAAGGACCTAGGTGCTACCCACCTGTGGCTCTGCCACCTTCAGCAGGTGGCTTCCAAGGTTGTCTTGCATTTCTGCATCGAGCCAGAGGAGAGCAAAACATAGGGAAGGACACAGAAGGAACATCGCTATTGGGTGGGTCTGAAGTGGTGGCTCACACTCTCTCACGTTCCAGCAGTGGGAAGCTAGTCACGTGACCACAAGGGAAGCAACGTGCTAGGTGGAGGCTGACCAGGGAACTGTAGTGCCTTCTGCCTCCATCCTAGTTCTTCATTATTCCATAACATTGCTTGGGCTGAATTTTTTTCAGTCTTCTAAGTGTGTGTGTGTGTGTGTGTGTGTGTGAGTGTAAAACACCTTTCTATGCTGTGGCCCTTGTTCCTCTTTTTCAAGGGCTCTTTCTTCTCTGCTTGCCTCTTTTCTCTAGCTGGCCAGCTTCTATGGCTGTGGGAAGTAAGGCCACAGCCTCAGAATTTGAAATAAGACCTGATCATTTTCTGAGGATTACAGCACAAGAAGAACAGCTCTGTCCCTAGCCTGAAAGCATCCTTTTTCTTTCTCTTGGCTCCTTTGCAGAGCAAACCGTAGGGTTCCTTTCGTACCAGTTGCTGCCTATGATCTGAGCGTATCTTGTAGTTGTAGATGGGAAACTTTTAAGTGCTTTTATCAACAGAGCTAGTAACCTGTTTTTCAAGGTGGACAAGGGTCACAGAAACTAGGGTAGAGATGAAATACTGATAAAGGGGAAATGAAACTCCCAACCTGAAAGCTACCTGGGATGAGTTTGTGTTTTCTAAAACTGAAGAATGAATTTTAGGAACAGCCAGGGGCTAAGAGCAGAATGTATTCGTTGGGGAAAGAAAGCTTCTGTCTGAGAGAGGGACAGAAGGGGGCCCTGAGCAGGTTGTCTTCAGGAAGCTGTCCCTTCCTGGAAATTTTATAGAGTAAAACCAGGTGGTGAGGCAGGTCTGAGGTGAAGAAAATGGGAATTCACTTAGGTGGGCATGAGGTAGGACAAAAATATTAGGTACAAACCCACAGAATGGACCACACCAGGCATTCTGATGTGAGATTTATTTGGGACAGCAAGCAGGCTGGCTGTCTAGCGGATCAAGACAGCAGCAAACAAGGCAATCACGGCGTTTTTAAGGATTGGGAAGGGTGCTTGTGAGCTGGAACAGCTGAGGGCAAGCTAATCTTGGCAGGGCTACCTGGTCTGTGGGGACTTTTAATATTAACAAAGGAGAGTTTCTGTGGTTGCTTGCCCAGGTCAAAGTCAAGTGGATCTGTTCTGCAGTTTTGGGTTTGGCTCTGCGTGGGTCCAAGGAGGAGAGAGTTTGGAGGAAGGGTGCCTGGGAAACTTTGAGTTTTGACCTATCAGAAACTATGGTCAACCAATGAGGTTACAAGCACCATTGCTCAGGTAAAATTGATTAAATCCAGGACCAGATAGGGAAGTGAGTCATGCAGCAAGCAGGCATGAATACAGAACAGGAGTTTATCCAATAGCCAGCTGGTAACAGTTGGATGAGTGACTCTTTCTGGCTTCCTCAATGTGCTGATCAATTCTGGATGCTTATCTTTGAAGAAGTAGCATTTGTTCGATCTTTGGTCTTTAGGTCTGGCCTACGCAGGAGCATCCGTGCTCTCACAGTTGCAGTGTATCTCATCTTCTGTGCTATCTCCTTGAGGACTTAGCACTGTCTGATTCCCTATAATATTTTTTCTTTCTTTCTTTCTTTCTTTCTTTCTTTCTTTCTTTCTTTCTTTCTTTCTTTCTTTCTTTCTTTCTTTCTTTCTTTCTTTCTTTCTTTTCCTTCGGAGCCAGGGATCAAACTCAGGCCCTTGCACTTGCCAGGCAAGCACTTACTCAACTGAGCTATCTCCCCGGCCTCCCTCCCTATAATATTTCTATCTAATTTAGCTGCCTACAACAATACTGTACAAGGGTCTGAATTTGCTGAGACCACCATATTTCCTAGTTAATGTCTGTTCGGTGCAGTAGCCTGCTGATTAAATAGCTGCCCAGGGCAGGAAAATTCAGCTTCCTGTATATTGCCATTTTCTGTGGTGTAAATACTGCCATGCTGGCTGATTGCAAGCTATGTAGTGCACTGTCACTGAATGTGGAGCTGGGAATAATGGAGTAGCCGCTGGAGCCAGGCAAGAGCCTGCATCACCCTGGGGCTTGTCTCTTCATTCCTGATCTTTCGCAAACTTGGCTCCAAGCTTTCATCCTCAGGGAAACTTTCCCAGCCCCTCCTTCTTCGGAAGAAGCCTATATATTCAGAATTGGATTTTGCTTCTCTAGATCTTCCCTACTAGCCTAAGCTCCTTATAGATAGAACTTTGGGCTTAAGTTTCTGCGATCCACACTACGTTGTCTAATGCCTGAATTTAGTGGGCCCAAGGGTTATGCTTTCCCACTGGCAGGTGTGATGGCCAGAGAGGGTGACAAGGAAGAGCCAGAACCTGGCTTTTTGGCCATGGGACCTTGGGCAAATCTCTTCACCTTTCTAGGCCTGTTTTCTCATCTCTAATACGTTCCTTTGTTATTTTTCTCTGATCCAGCTTATCATGGCATAGTAATGATGCTGATGATGTAATAAGGGCAACAGCTATTGTTTAATCAATCAGCATATTTTATTAAACACCTTCTCTGGGGCAGGCCTTGATCTAGATGATGGGGACTCAGCAGTGAATAAATCCCTCCCTTGTGACATTTACTGACTGACTGCCTTTGCCCTGTGCCTCAAGTTGAGTGGAATTTCAAAGCTGCTGTTTTGTTGGCTCTCTGGGCAGCCTGGGGAAGTAGAGCTCTAAGAGGTGCCCAGTGTACGGTTTTTCGTGATGTGACTTATTCTTCCTGTGAGATCTGAAAGTCATGTATGTTAAGCCAAGCAAAAGTGGCACCTCTGTGTGTACCTGCTTTGTGTGGGGTATGGGGATCTTTGCTGCAGGAATTACAAAGATGAGACAGTCTCTGGCCTCCTTGGCATGGTCAAGGCCGGGAGGACGGCATTGTGTTGTGTGCCTGGGATAGCCCTGGTTTGTGCTAGGCACGGACTTGTGTTTATAGCAAGCCTTTCATTCATAGATGAAAGCCTTAGTTAAAATGATAAACTTATTATCACCCTAGTTTGAGAAGATGGCCTTTTACTGCTGTAGATACTTGACAAATACCAAGTCATTTAATTCTCCCAGCCCTCTGGGTTTGGTGTTATGACCCCCATTTCACAGAGGGGGAAACAGAGGCACAGAACAGTAAAGCAGCATGCTCAAGGTCACTTAGCTAGGCACAGGGCTGGAATCCAGGTCATTTGGGACGAGAGTTCTCCTGCTGAGCTACAGGTCTTTTCCTGTCCGGTGCTTGGAGTCACTATGTCCTCCTGTACTCCATCAGGAGGCATGGACTCTCTCCAGCTAGGACTGCCAAGAGGTGCTTCTTTGACAGGAAGAAGCTAGTGGCTGGAATCTCCTCTGGAGCTCTGGGACCTGGCACAGCCTGGGTCCACTTAGGATCTCTGGTGATGCCTTGTGCTGTCCATGGGGGGGAGGGACTGGGCGTGGTCCCTCCTGGGCCTTCTTCCCGTGGGCTCTGGAGCAACTGCAGCTGCCTGGAATTCCTTCCCAGCCAGCCTTATCAGTTTCTAGTGATCTCAAATGGGGCCCATGGGGATATTAGGGCTCCTGGGATCTGTCCTGGGGAAAGCTGGCATGCTACAACCCAGCCCCACCTGGAGAGGGGCAGAGGCGTGGGCGGTGCTAGGCTGGGCCAGCTCAGCTGTCGCATTCCTCAGGCTCACAGAAAGCTCCCCTGGGCGCCTTGTCCTTATTTAGTCAGGAGATGTCTGCTGCCTTGGGCCAGTGCAATGCCACTGCAGGCCCTCTGATGGGCGGGGTGGGTCAGGCAGCAGCCCTCAGAGCTAAGTCAGCAGGCCTTACCCAGGCCTGAGCTCCTTGGATGTTAAGTCCCTGGGGGGAGAAAACCACCCTCTCATTAGTAATACCCAAGCTACCAGTCTGGGGGTGGGGTGGGATGGGGGTTGTCCTGTGTGCCAAGCACTGTGCTATGCTTGCCCATAAGCCCAGAAAGGTGGCTCTCCCATTTACCATCATGTCCCCAGGTGTAGCTCAGGATCTGGCATGCAGCATCACAATCAAATGACCACATGCTGCAGTTCACGGAACCCTCTTGGTAGTTCTAGTATAGGAAGTGCTGTCATCAGCCCATTTGACAGAGAGGGCAGCTGAGCAGGCGCATGGCTTGGCAAAGGCCACACAAGTGGGAAAGGGGGAAATTAGGGTTTGAAACCAACTTATTTGACTCCAGTGCTAACTAATGCTACTATCTTCATTTGGTGTGAGCTGTGATGGAGCTGCTGCCCGTCCACCCTACTGCCTGTGTGAGTTAGTTGCATCCCCTGCTCACCTATAAAATGAAGATCGGCAGTGATATCTGGGTAGAGCCTTGTGAGGATTAAGTAAGATAATGAAGTACTGCAGCCCAGGGCCTGGGACACAGAAGGTGCAGAGCAAATACTGGTGCTGATAATGATGGTGGAGGTAGTCATGGCTGGGGACCTCAGCATCCTCCTGCTGGGCTGCACCCAAGGAGCAAACTGTGCAGCTTGCTTCAGCAGGCCCTGGCCCCTCCCAGAACTCGATGACAATCATACCCTTCTGGAGGGGGGTGTCTGGGACTTGGTCCCACCTCACTTTCCTAATGAGAAACACTGACTGTCTCTAGGGTAGTCAGCACTTTCCAGGGTCCCAGGGTAGGTGGCTGGGAAGGTCTCAGATGTCATCCTCTATTCATATCTGCTACTTGGTCTGTACTTGGTCAGCTCATTTGTCCAGGGCTTCCATTTTTTTTTTTTTAATGTATTTAGTGCAGGGTCTTATTATGCAGCTAGGACTCATAGTGATCCTCCTTCTTTCAGCCTCTCCAGTGCTGGGATTACAAGCATGTGCCACCAAGCCCAGTTGCTGGCTTGGCACTCCCAGGGCAGGGCTGGCATGGCATGTGGTACCAGGGATCAAACCCTGGTCCTTGCACTTGCCTAGGCAGGTGCTTAGACCACTGAGCTATCTCCTTGGCCCGTGTCCGGGGCTTTCACAATCACCTCTTGTATATCCAGGCCCAGGCCAGTCTCCATGGAGGGGGCCGAGACACAGTCTAGTGCCTGTGGCAATCCTGGGTAGGGCTTGGAGAAACACATACCCTGGAGCCAGACGTCTGCGTTCCCATTGCCTGCTGCCTGCGTATGCTTGGGCAAGTTCTAGAGATGCCAGAGTCCTAGTTCCCTCACACTGTGGAGCAAAAGAGCTCCAGCAGTAGGCAGGGCCCCTCTGAGGGACTGGGAGTCTCTGAGGGCTGTGGAGTTGGACCTGAGGGGGTGGCAGGGGCAAGTCACGAAGCTATGGGAGGCGTTTCCATGTTGGCCTTCAGGCACTGGGGCAGCAGGGTCTGTGAGGCCCTCAGCAGAGGGCTGGGACCAGACTTGCTGAGCACGGTCTCTGGAGACCAGATGGAGAATGAGAAGAGGAGCACACCCAGGGGGAGCATCTAGTTTGATACTCCATAGGAAAAAATTCTGCCCCTGAGCCCCTTAAGGGTCCCCCAGTCCCTCTGCTGTCCTGTCCATCTGCCCTTCGGTCCAGGACACTTCCTCCCTTGCACCTGGCATTTGGGTGTGGACAGATTTATTTGTTCTCTTTGTATATGCTTCTTTGGGTAATTCATTGTAAAATAATCTTATATAAAAAAGGGGGGGTGGAGATGCAGCTCACTGGGGTAGCTGTGAAGTTTAATGCCCAATTCTGAAGAAAAAGAAGAGGAGGAAGGAGAGGGAAGAAGAGAGAAGAAGGGGGGTTGGTTTGAGGAAGGGAGAGAGAAACACACACTCAAAGGAAGAAGATTACACAGCAGTGTGACTACCAGGAGCCGCTGGAGAAATCTGGCCAGCCACCTGGCCAGCAGGGCCTTCCCGCACCGCGCTCGACATCCCCACCATCCCCTGGCCCTCACCTCAGTTGCATCAGTATAAAAGTCAGCCTTACTCTTGGTATTGGCCACGTAACAGCCCTTCCAACGGCTATGCTGTAATTCATGTAATCAGTTCCATGCAGCAGCCTTGCGTTGGTTTCTAGTCATTTGCTCTTATTCCAAACAGCATGCAGTAAACACTGGTACGTGTGTCATTTTGTGTATTTGTTGGCCAGCTTCTCAGAACACAAAATATATCCATGTTCAATTTCTAAAGAAAAACAAGGCTGAACAATATGAAATGATTGCCTCTGAATGCACGGCAGAGTGTGTAAGCAGGAGAGGCACACTGGCACCAGCTAATACTTTTGTGTGCTTGCTGGTGCAGCTCACTCCTATGATTTTATGGTATTGACTCAGTTTTCATAACCCTATGAGGTAGGCATCATTATTATCCCTTTATATTAGTTATCTATCAGAGCACAGCGATCCCACCCCCAGCATAGCAGTTTAAAACAACCCCCATCAGTTACCCTATGGTGTCTGCAGTCAGGCCCCAGGGTGGACGCACCTGGTACTCTGGCTCCAAATCCCGCACAAGGCTGCAGGCAAGTGACTGGCTGGGCGACTGGCTGGGCTGTGGTCCCATGTGTAGGCTGCACCGCGGAGAGCTCTACTCTCAGCTCCTGCACATGGAGGTCGTCAGGGTCCCATTTCTTCCAGCCAGTAGGCCGGGGGCCTCATGTTCTCCTTGGCTGCTGACAAACAGCCACCCTACGTTCTTGGCCACATAGGCTTCCCAGCACGGCAGCTTGCTGTACCAGAGCCAGCAGGAGGGGCTGCTGGCAGGAGCACACTCTTTTATTTATTTATTTATGTGTGGAACCGGGGATTGAACTCAGACCCTTACGCTTGCCAGGGAAGTGCTTATTTCACTGAGCCATCTCCCCCACCCCTAGGAGCGCACTCCTTCATAAGCTAATATGGCCGCACAAAAAAAAGGGGATGCAAAGGAAAGACCATGTTGTATCTGTATGTACAGAATAGTCAGGACAGATACACAGCTACTCTCACTTAATTCTACGAGTAGAAAGATTTGTACCAATAGTCTTTGGACAGGATATCCTGTCTGCTTCTTGTACTATGGATAACCACTAAGAAGATAACAATGTACAATGTATTAATTATTGAAACTGTCCTATTAATCAGCTTTGAAACTGTCTCATTGCTACTTGTTTCTCAATAAAATAAAAAAATAGAGGAAACAAAACTTAAAAAAAGATCTTAAACCCATGTGTTGTTTTACAAGATAATGATTTTTTTATTTATTTTATTTTATTTATTTATTTATTTATTTATTTATTTATTTATTTATTTATTTTGTCTTTTTGAGACAGGGTCTCACTATGCAGCTCAGGCTGGCCTTAAGCTCACTTTGTAGCTCAGGCTGGTCTTGAACTCACAACAATCCTCCTGCCTCAGCCTCCCGAGTGCTGGGATTACAGGTCTGCGCCACCACGCCTGGCTTAAATTTTAAAGTGAATAAGAAATAGATAAAACATAAATGATACATAATTTGAAAAGAAGAAAAGGTAGGACTTCAACAATGGTTGCTACATTGCACATTGTTGCCTTCAAAGTATTGTTTAGTTTACTAAAGATAAGCATGTAAAATTGATCAAAATTAAAAATTTAAGCATTGATTGTTCCCTTCAATAAACAAATAGAAATCAGAAAAAAATAAGCTAATATGGAAGCAACGCCCCATCGTATTTGCCTTATTCATTAGAAACACGCTTCAAGGTAGGCGTGGTGTCAGCCCCCTGTAATTCCAGCACTGAGGGAGACGAGTTTGAGTCTCACCACAGCAATTTAGCCAGACCCTGTTTCAAAAGAGCTGGAGCCATCCTCAGCAACAGTGAGGTCCTGAGCCAAGGTGACAAGCTTCTCAGGAGACAGCTGTGCATCGTCTTCCCCACCAGAGCCAGGAAGGAATGCTCAATATGAGGACCAGAGTGCCCCCAAAGGAAACCATAGCCACCCCCCCAAAAGTGAACTATACCATTCTCAGTGACGATGAGGTCCTGAGCTGCTCCTCCAATGAGAACAGCCAAGTTCATCAGGAAAACCAGCATGGCAAGCTCCTCCAGGAGAACCAGCAGCTCCCTGCAGCTTCCCCAGCAGCTGCCAGCAGCCTCTCCACTTCTGCCACTTACACTGCTTGCGGGCAGCAGTCCTCAGGTGGCCTCCTGTACCCCGCAACACTGATGTTCAGTTCAGCATTGCTCCTGGCTCCAGTCCCGATCCTCAGCCCGCTGGCACAGATCCTTCGTCCCCGTGGCACAGGCTTTCTAGCTTCCACCACTGTCAGGGCAGGGATGGGGCTCGTGAGGATGTGGAGAACTTGGAAAGCTCATGTGTTACGGGTAGGTGGCATGTAAAATAGTGCAAGCACTTTGGGAGTCCTGCAATTCCTCTTAAGATTAAACATAGAGCTGGCCGATAACTCAGCGGACTCAAGTGCCTGCTTAGGCAGAGCGCAGCAGCCGGGGTTCCATCCCTAGCATAAGATATGGATTGAGACTGGGCATGGTGGTGCAAGGCTGCAATCCCAGTGCTTGGGAGGCTGAAAACAGGAGGATCACTATGAGTCTCATTGTGTAGTGAGACCTTGTAGACTGTGTACTAAATACATTTTTTAAAAAAAGGTTAAACACTGAGCTTCCATAGGACCCAGCAGTTTTACTCATAGTGGTATGTCCAAGAGAAACAACAGGCATCCACACAAAAAACTTATACTTCAGTGTCCACAATAGCATTTGTCATAGTAATTAAATGGGTGAAACAGGGGGTGAGGAGATGACTCAGTAAAATAAGCGCTTCCCTGGCAAGCGCAAGGGCCTGAGTTCAGTCGTTCAATCTCCGGTTCCACCAATCAATCAATCAATCAATCAATCAATAAATGGGAGAACAAGCCAAATTTGCATGAACCAATGAACTGATGAACACATACAGTTTGGCCACACAGGGGCAGAACTGACACATGCTGTCACGTTGGTGAACCTTGAGAGTATTTAGATGGCAAATATTCCCCCTCCCCTCCTCTCTTCTTGGCAGTTCACAGAATTTTGGAAACCAATTCTGGTACAAACGATAATAACAAAAACAATAATAATGATAGCTATTATATGTTCTTTGTTAGCTACTCAGTTTGTGTCAAGCACTGCTGTGCTATCTCCGTTCAGATGCCCAGTAATGTTATGAGGCAAATGTCATCTGCATTTCACCATCGAAGAAACTAAGGCCAGAAGGCCAGGGAGATGGCTCAGTGGAATAAGCGCTTTTCTGGCAAGCGCAAGGGCCTGAGTTCAATCCTGGGTTCCACAAAAAAAGAAAAAGAAAAAGAAACTAAGGCCAGGAAGCTAAGGCCACACACTTCAAATACAATAGTGCTATGCTTTGGACTTGAGTTTGCACCTTTGGCTGCTCTAGTCAGGGCTTCCTGACTGTGCCTTTGCCTCCATCCTGGAGGGTGAGATCCTTTTCCCAGAGCTTTTTGAGGTCCCTCTTGATTAGGGTGACTGTGATTGCTTAGGGAAATGGCCTTGGCCAGCCAGAGCTGGGGATGAGGGGCTATTTTGGGAGAGGGCAGGGCAGTGGGGTATGAAACACCCTGTCTCAGGAAGACACTTGGGGATGGCAGTCCCATCCCCATAGCTACTTCTGCAGCCCCCAGGGACGCTGTCAGAGCCCTGAGCCAATACTAACTACTTGTTCCCCATCCTGCAAAGCCTGCCATGGGCTTCTTGTAAGGATTTTTTTTTCTTTTTTCCTTTCGTTTTTTTTTTTTTTTTTAATTCAAAAGTAAGAAATTGGCTGGGGAGACAGCTCCATGGCATAAGCACCTGCCTGGCAGGTGCAAGGTCCCAAGTTCATTCCCTCGTACCGCATGCTACGCTGGCCGTGGATGGGCATGGTGGTGTGCTCCGTAATCCTAGCACTAGGGAGACTGATGGATCACTACAAATCCAAACTGCATAGTGAGATCCCATATCAAAAATAAATAGTGAGAAATTAATGTCTTTTAGTATATTCTAGATTTTGGTTTAGTCCTCTCCAAAAAACATGCTTGTATGTTTTACTCAGCAAGCACTGACACCATCCTTCCAGTGCTCCAGCCCTGACCCCAAGCTCTTGTGTTAACTGATGCACTCCCCACGGTGCTCTACCTGTGGAGGTGCTGTGATGGTCCCCATTTTGCAGACGAAGAAGCTGGAGCTCAGGAGACTCAGGCTTGCTTACCATGTTATAGAGATGAGTTGGGGCCTGACCCAAGCACCCTGGCCAGAGACCCCAGTTACCACACCACTAGGCCGTGTAGAGGTTTTACACCAAGGTCTCCTTCATCTACTGACTCCAGAAGTGCGGACAGACTGGGATGGCAGGGGCCCATTAGGCTGAGCTCCCAGGGGGCTGAGGGGGCCTCTTCCTTCTGGGCTTTGGCCCTGGCCCAGAGAGGGCCTGGCTCAGTTGATGCTGAAAGGGCCACGGCTTAGAATACTGGGTGAATTTGGGCACATTCACCTTCCAGCTGTGTGAGAGTGAGAAAATGTGTTTCAGAAAGGCCCAGTCAGGGGGCAGAAATCTGGCTGCTGCAGATGGACGGTACTTTGAGACCAAAGAGAGAGCTGGAAGGATCCAGAATTATGGACAACATGATTTAGACACTGGCAGAAGTGTGATTTGGTGGCATCAAGAGAAAATAATGTCTCAGGCAGGAAGAGGGTGTTTACACCCTAAGCTAGGCCCAAGGGGGGCTGTGGGCAGCTGGGCTGTACTGGGCCTTTCTCAAAAACTTTCAACACATCAGACACCAGTTAAGAAGCAGCCCCAGGCTGGGAAGATAGCATGGTGGTCTGCATGCCTGCCTGGCAAGCGCAAGGACCCAAGTTTGATCCCTGGTACCACTTGCAGTCCTGGCCCTGGAACCCCAGACACACTGTGCTGGCCCCAAAACCAGGTGTGGTGGCGCATGCCTATAATCCCAGTGCTGGAGAGGCTGAGACAGGAGGATCACTATGAGTCCAAGCTCTGTGGTGAGACCCTATGCCAAACAAACAAACAAATAAAAGATTAAAAAAAGAAGAGGCAGTCCCCCTTCAATGACAGGCACAATGTGTTAGTGACTCTCTCAAGGACTCACTGGTCCTGAGAGGTCTGGTATTCAAGCCAAAGTCATCAAGCCTTCAGGATGGTGGTCTTGACCTCAGGGCTGCATTCATGTCAAGCTGAGTCCCATTAAGAGACCTGACCTCTTTTTTTTTTTTTTTTTA